>JAVLVB010000408.1:4798237-4808979 GCA_032876305.1 Orestias chungarensis | reverse complement strand
CTTTGAGTGACAGGAAGCCAGTGCAGAGACTTGAGCACTGGACTAATGTGGTCATATTTCCTGGTTTTGGTCAGAACTCGAGCAGCAGCATTCTGGATGTTCTGAAGCTGTCTTAAGGCCCGTTTAGAAAGCCCAGTGAGCAGGCCGTTACAGTAGTCTAACCTGCTAGAGATAAAAGCATGGATAAGTCTTTCTAGGTTTGGTTTAGAGACTATTCCTCTGATCCTGGAAGTGTTTTTAAGATGGTAAAAGGCTGCTGATGTTACTGATTTAATGTGGCTGTTGAAGTTCAGGTCAGAATCCAGTATTACCCCAAGATTTCTGACCTGATGTTTAGGTTCCACAGAGAGCGTCAGAAGGTAACTGATGACACTTTCACTTTGTTTTTTGCGGTAATGCAGTCAAAAAAGGAGCCAAACAAAGAATCACACACACAACGCCAAACTACGATTATGTAGTTCCAGTGTTTTCCACCAGGGGGAGCTCGGACATAACCAGACCAAGGCTGCTACAGTTCTCTCTTCTTCACTGGTTTTTGTTGACCAACCAGCAAAGAGAGTCTGAGGTCAATCCAATCTCTCTGCACAGGACTCGGCTAACCAGACTGGGAGGGGTTACAAAAAACGGACAAATCCGGCCGGATCGGACGGAGGCGGACCCCCTCCATGTTTGTTTTTGAATTAACATATACTAAACAATTATATGTGACATGTGTGTAGTCCAGACTGGAAGTTTTTGGAACTTCTGCCTTGGAAACATGTAGAAGGAAGCCAAGAGTACCCAGAGAGAACCTCTGCATGCACATGGAAACGTGCAAACTCCACGCAGGAAGCAGCGTTGCCTACTTAGTGACTTTCTTAGCAACGTTTTAGGTTCCTATAGGGACTTTTGTTTACATAGATCGTGTGTTTACAGAATAAACGCGCTGACACACGTCTGTGTTTTATCTTTGTGTCGCATTATTCTAATTTTTGTTTCAGTTATTTACGTTCTTAGCCGTGTTGCTAACGTCTTTGCTAACGGTTATTAGACAGGTCGATATCGCGAATAGGAGCTTTTCATCTGTTTAAAAAACGTCAATCTCAGTGGCGGCACGTTTCTAAAAGCCAAACACAGACTACCACTGTGAGGTTTGATGCTGAATTAGTCGACGAGCCAAAACTGATGGTCAGGGTTCTGCTCTGATGAGGTTCTGTTGTAACAGTCATCCAGAAAAACAGGAAAACATTCAATCCTACCAAGTATTTCTGTCTAATTTCTACTGCAAACATCTCAGTTTACTGGAAACAAGAAAAAAATAGCTTAAAGTAACTTTCCAGCTGGTTTAAATTGTAAAAAGCGCTTACAGCTCTTACATCTCGCTGTTAAGATCTTTATGAATTAGTTAGTCTTGCTTTAAGTTGTTTGTGCTGGAAACAGTATTTCTTGTTGGGATTTGGGTTTTTTTTCAGCTCCGGGTCTCCTGGGTAGCCAGCGTTACGAATCCAAGGTGACGTCAGGCTGACCTCCGGTGACCCGAGGATGATCAGAGTCCCGCCAGCTCCAGTCTTCACTTACGTCTAAATCTGGTCAGAGTTACTCAATTCTGCTGCAGTCCAGAGGAAATCTGGAGGAAAGTGTGAAGGCCCAACATGTTAGCTAAGCGTGCAGCAGCAGGTTTGACGAGCCAACGATCAGATCAGCTTCCTAACAGTTTCATGTTTAATACATGAAAACTGGTCTGCATGTTTCACTGAATTTAGTTTCATACAGCGTTCTTAATCATTTTGAGCATTACTCATTTATTTAAGATACGTTTAAAAATACTCGTTTATTGTTGCTTGGTATTTTTTCTTTACACTTGCAACTCTAAATGAATATGAACTGAATTCATTAACAGTATTTAGCGCCTTTATTTTCTTATTAGCTTATTTTACCGCGCTGGTTCTTCCTCTCCTGCTTAAACTCGGACATGTTTTGGTCTCAGATGTTCACTTAAAGAAGACTTTCCTACATTTTCCTGCTCCGCCATCTTGCTCAGGGCAAATGTGTTTGTGAGCCATGCGCTAGAAAAACAAGGCTAACGATTGGCTGATTTCTTCTTCTACTGTTTCAATGGTAGATCACAGTAATAGGTAGCTCATTACTGCCACCTATTGACCACAGATATAAAAGATTGTGTTAAAAATAGACGCTTACAGTAAAACGTGATCATAAACCAACTAAGCTATGAATAAATTAGCTGACAACTATTTTAATAATCGATTTAATCGATTAGTTGTTTCAGCTTTAGTTTGATTCATTCAGTTTTGAATGTGTAACATATCCTTTAATACTCCAATTTAATGTCTAGTAAGTGAAAACTACTTTAGCTGTAAATCCTCGTGTTTTCTCAGACTCGTCTTTCCCAGGACGTCTCCTCCCAGTTTCTCCCGGCGACCGCATGAAACAAGCTGCTCCCCTTTTTTCACATGCAAACTCGCTCTCTCTCGATTCCCCTTTAGGCGCATTCAGGACGTCGCTCACTTTTACTCTTAAGCCTCACATTTGTGTCGCAGATACGACCTCAGAGACGAGCTGAAAAAAGCCTAAAAAAAACAAAACAGCTTTAAAACACAGTTAAACGTTCCAGAGGAGCTCGTTTCCACTCCTGGGTATTTTTGTCCTCTTCTATGGTTATAAATGGAGTAAGGAGGGAAGCTGCATGCAGCCAGCAGTGATTATAGTTATTAAAGCCTGAGCGCGCCCGCGCGTGCACACACACACACACACACACACACACACACACACATGCATATTTGAGGCGTTTGAGCAGAAAGAGTGAAAGCCTGTGAAGTCAATTAGGACGACGGAAGAGCAGATAAGCAGCTCCTTGTGCTGACTGCAGACTTTTTAAATGATCTGTGAATGAAACAGACTTTCTGAATCGCAGAGCAAAGGACAAGATTAGAAATATATATATATATATATTTTATTGTGGGTCATTGTGATCCTACTGCAACACGTTCGGGGTCGGATTAAAGGCTTTCTGAACCCAGGAAGTTGTTATCTCATCGTTTCTGTTGCAATGTTTGCTATTAAAATGCTCTTAAACATCGAAGATAAAGATAAACGCTGAGGTTTTGGAAAGTCGCTCGGTCTGAGGTAACGAGACGTTTCCTCTGGTCGCTTACAGACGTCCAACCACAACATTTTAAAGTGAACTGTTCTTGATAGTAAAAATGTTCCTTTTTCAATCGTCGGCGCTTTGTAAGACATCACCGATAAACTGATCAGTTTGCAAGCATAACTTTCGTGTCAGCATAAACTGCTCAGGAGAGGGAAAAATTAAACGTCTCAGTAAAGCAAACAGGCGTCGCCGGGAGCTAGCAGGGAGCTAGCAGGGAGCTAGCAGGGAGCTAGCTGTTAGCGCCGAGGAAAACGGACAAGTCCGAAAACAAGAGCGATGTTTTAAGTAAACGACATTTTGCTAAACGGATAATTGCGTTCTACATTTGTACATCACTGCAAGTGGGATAAATCAAAATAATATTCTGCTCTCAGCCGGCATCGCCACTTCCTGATCAACCCGCTTAGAACCGCAAAGAATCATGGGATGCTTTTAAGGAAAGAGGAACCGTCCTGATCTGAGGATAGAATGACGTCCAGGTCGCCTCTGAAGAACAACGTCTAAATTCACGTAGCAATCGTGTGATATCAACCTGTTAGCTTAGCTAGATTAGCTAAACACTAGCGTCAGCCTCCATTTCATCAGCATTTCATCAGTGAACAGAAATGTTTATGCAGATATTCCGATATTTAACTTGTCTCTGAACCTTTTAGCTGATTTAACTCCAGATAATTTATAGTCTGCAGCGGTTTTAACTCCAGACCAACGTAGCGAGAAACGTTAGCATTGCTGTGTTTAATGCTAGTTAGCATAAGAGCTGGGAGTCTCTCCTGCTGTTTTAACTATTACACAAAAAAACCTGAATATTTATTACTGCCAGAAGTTCAAACAATCACTGTAAAGTATAAAAATCACTATAAAATCCAAATATTAATAATAAAAACAGAACATCTATCCCAGCTTAGCAACACCATGTTCAAGTAACAAATTATTGCCGCCATTTTTCATCCTAATTCATGTTTTCTTGGTCTCCTATATAAAATTAAGAAAATGCAACTTAAAAGTAATTAGATTTGTTTCATCATGGGTCCCAAACTCCTGGTGGGGCTCACTAGTTAACCATTTAAATGCACGCTAGTTGCAGAATTATGCACTTTTACAGGAAATCTGCTTTCTCTTCAGACCTGGAGGTCGTTATTGGGGAGGGAAACGTTATTCTGTGGAGGCTTGTTTTCCCTCAGTAGGGACATGGAGGCTAATTAGCTTAACATAGCAGCAACCTCACTTGCTGCTATGTTAAGCAGCTCACTTACTCCTACATGGAGCCTGTTTGGTCTTATAGACAAAAAATGGTTGGAAATCAAAGCACCTCGTTAAAGTATTCACAACTAAAGGGATTTAATGCAAGAGACAATCACAAAGCATGGAAGGATTTGTAAAGCAAAAGGAATATTTTTCAAGGGTTACACATTTATGTATTTATTTATTACAAAGAATACTCTGAAAAGTGTGGAGTGCACCTGCCTCCTGCCGCTCTGATTTAGAACTGTGTTCTCTGAAGAATCTCGTTTCTAAGGGTGTGAATACTTTTTCTGCCGGTTGTGACCCTGGAAGGTTTTATGTTAGACTACAGATTCAGGAGCGAGCAGGCAATGAAGTAGGCTGTGTGATGAGCGAGCTCTGCACAATTTTGTTTGTAAAAGCCGTCTTATTTGATCTATGGACTGAAAAGCTGAGGTATATGTACTTCTAAAGCCTACACGCATAATTTGAGCCTTTTTTACAACATAACCTGCGCAAATACAAGTTTAAACCCACGCCTGTTACAACTAGCACAGCTAGCAAAGCTAGCACTGTGGCACCTAGCACCGCCTCTAGCATGTCAGCCGAGGAGCGGACCGAGGTGCTAACGGCGCGACTTGAATCGGCCCCGACAGAGCGAAAAAATGAGATTTTGTCTTCTATCAAGGCCGAAATGACCGCATTCTTCCAAAATGAGCTTGCACAGGTTATAGCCAAATAGCTTGGGGGTGTCAAAAATAAGCTAATGCTAACAGTCCGATCGGAGATCGCTAGCTGTACTGCAGCATTCCGGGCTGAGCTAACCGCTGTCTAATCCACAGTGTCTGACATGGAACAAGGGCTCTCCGGGTGCTCGGATGATATCACGGCACTACAAAACTCGGTACAACAGCTAGAGAAGAAAGTGACGTTTCCACGGGACAAATGCGTGGACATGGAGGGGCGAATGCGCTGGTCTAGCATTCGCATTTTAAACATCCAGGAAGAAACCTCTAGTACCCCAGAATCAATGTCCAGGCTACTTCGAGAGACTTTAAAGCTGGACAAAGACCTGATCATGGACAGGTCACATCGCACTTCACCGGTGAGGTGCATGGGGGGCAGGCCGGGACCAATAATAGTGAAACTGCACTACTATCAAGTTTGTGTTGACATTCTCCGCCGCACCCGTGATGCTGCCCCGCTTCACTGCAGCCGTACAGCTGTTTCCATCTTCCCTGACTACCCACCGAGTGTAGCTCATGCAAGATCGGCTTTTAATGAAGTCAGGAGGCTGCTACGAGGGAAGGAACACGTGCGCGGAACACTGTGAGGAATTTTCTAATGATTTGGAAAGAACTGTCTCTAAAGAGGAGCTTTCTAAAGCAATTGTATCCATGCAAAACGTAAAATCAGCAGGACCCGATGGGTTTCCAAATGAATTTTTAAAGCATTTAATAATGACCTGACCCCAATTTTGCTCTCCGTTTATGAGGAATCCTCAATTTCGGGTTTATTCCCAGAAACAATGCGACAGGCTGTCATATCTCTGATTCACCAAAAAGACCAAGACAAATTAGAATGTGGCTCGTATACGCCTACTTTAATTGTTGAATATAGATAGCAAAATATTTGCCAAAAACCTTGCAGGCAGTCAGGAAAACGTTTGACCTTCTCTTATGTCTAACGACCAAACTGGATTACTTAAAAACTGCTACTCATTCCACGATGTACGCAGGCTCCTCAACATCCTTCACCACCCGACACAGCAGAAATCATTTTATCACTCGACGCAGAAAAAGCTTTTGATCAGGTGGAGTGGGATTATCTATTTTATACTATAAAAATTTAGTGTTGGCCCAAGGTTTCTGTCATGGATACACACTTTGTACTCCTTTCCGGTTGCAGCAGTCCGTACTAATAACACATATCATCCTATTTCACGCTGGAACGAGGGACAAGGCAAGGGTGCCCTCTGTCCCCTTTGTTGTTTTCAATTGCAATACGAAGTAATAAACTGATTAAAGGCATTCGGAGAGGAGCCTCTGAACATAAAGTGTGTATGTATGCTGACGACACGAGTATATCACATTTAACTGAGCTCCTGGATGGTTTCGGGTGTGTAGCAGGTTTTAAGCTAAACATGCAAAGAAGTGAACTAATGCCCACAAACTCAGCAGCCTCACAATCTATGTTAGGTTCACTTCTTTTTAAATCAAGTAAAAACTAATTTAAATATCAGGGTATTTAGATTACGAAAAATAAAGGACATGTTTACAAGTGATTTCATTCCATTACTAGATCGTATAAGCGTTGGAAAACATTACCCTTGTACTTAGGAGGCAGAATAAACATTATAAAAATGTATATTCTACCCAAATATATCTATTTCAGATGGTGCCCATTTTTCTAACAAAAACGTTTTTTTCAAATTGAGATAAATTGATATCGTCTTTCATCTGGAATGAGAAAACTGGAAAAATATTCCTCAACTACATACAGATCACGGTGGTTTGTCGTTGCCAAATTTTCAACATTATTATTGGGCCAGCGATTCTCATGCAATGTTAAACTGGTCATCCTCCCAATAAAGATCACAACTGGTTCAATCTTGAGAGTATGACATGTCAAACTGCCTCCTTACATTCATTACTTTGTGCAAGGATACCTTTGCCTTAATCCTTGGATAATATTTCACCAAACCCAGCAATTAAACATTCTTTTAAAATGTGGGCACAAATTAAATGGGACTTTAATCTAAAAATATGTCATTGTATGCTCTTTCAATTATTGATGATTATTTTACTCTCTGGGACTCAAATGGACTGAGGACACAAACGGACTGATTTGTTCAGTTTGCTTCATTTGAAACCTTGAAGACAAAATGTAAAATCCCTAACTCACATTTTTTCAGATATCTTCAGCTCCGCAGTTTTGTGTCTACCTCTTTTCACCCTTTTCCTTCACGACCACCGGACTCACTTTTAGAAAACATGTTGGATCTAAAGCTGAACACTAAAGGACTCATCAGCAAAATCTACACGGCTATTAAATCTTTCAACATGGAAACTTTAACGGACCTCAAGAGGAGACGGGAGGAGGAACTGGCTACAGACTTTTCTGAAGATATATGGCAATCAATACTAAGAAACATTCATGCATCCTCCGTCTGCTGAAGGCAAAGAATCCTTCAGTTCAAAGTTGTCCACAGACTACATTGGTTCAAAGTCAGATTGGCCAAAATCAAACGAGACATTGACTGGAACTGTGATCGATGTGGAGTTGAACCGGGCACCTCATCACACACATCTTGGTTCTGTTCTAAGCTGAGAAACTTCTAGGAGCCCATTTTCAAATTTCTTTCTGACGCTTTAGGTATTAACATTAAGCCGGAGGCCACAATCGCGATATTTGGAATATTGTTGCAACATGAACATTTTTATTCATAAAAATCAATAATCAATCAAATTAAAAATATAATTTATTTTACAACACTTCTTGCTAGAAGACAAATTTTGTTTAAGTGGGAGGACAGACACCCGCCAACCTTTAAGTTATGGCTGGTTGATCTTATCCATCATTTGACATCCGAGAAAATCAGATCTGGCAACCTATTCTGAATCACATCATTTTTATCTTTTTAAAATTGTATTATTACCTTTAACGGTGCAACAGGACGGGTTGTTCGAGGGGTTAAAAGGTAAAAATGTTGTACTATATGTGAAATTGTATTTTTCCTAACTGAATGCTTAATAAAGTACTTTAAAAAAAGTTTCTTTATTGCGTCTGAAACGATCGTTGGATTCAGAGATGAAAGCTTTTTAGCAGCAGAATGAAGATAATTGTCTCCTTAAGGCGGCAGTCACAGCTTCCTGTTGGGTTCGGGCTACTTTGAAGGAGTCTCATATACACAATTAGATTATTGCTCAGATTAGTTTTGCTTTTTGGGGGATCAAACACTGAACATTACGCCTGTTGGAGGTTCTTTAAAAGACCCATGAAAGGATCGTTAATGGTAATCAGCAGATCTACGGTCACGTTTTACAGTTTTGTTTAACATTTTTTACATATCTTAGGAAAAAGAAATAAACTTACAGAATCCTGAGGTTCTTCAGTCCAGAAAAATCCACTTTAGTGATTCTGGTGATGTTGTTTTTGTTTAAATCCCTGCAGAGAAAAAAACAACAACAGGAAGTTCCTCATCAGACGTGGAGAAAAACTCTGGCTAACGCTAAATGCTAAAGCCTGCAGCAGAGTTGCCATGGTGCATGTTGGCATATCTGAAAACATGTTTGATAAAATGAGAAATGTGACAAAACGTCAGCGGCATGAAGTTTAGATTAGTCGCCCCAAGCATTTGTCAAGCTAACATTAAACACAGAAAATAATTTTACATTCAAAATGACTGGATTTATGATTCCTGCTTTAATCTGTAGGCGTGTAAATTATCTGGATTATCTACTAGTTAACAGATCAATACAAAAAATAAAACTGTATACATACATATACATATATGTATATGTATATACATATATGTATATATAGGTATATACATATACATATATATATACATATATGTATATATATATATGTATATATATATATATACATATATATATATATATATATAATAGTTTATGTCAAACTTCTTCTTTTCTCTCCACTGTAGTTTTGTATTTCCCTCTTTGTGTTTTATGTTTCCCAGAACCGCCTGCTTCGTGGCGCCGCAATGTCCCACATGCTTACAGAATTCAATTTTAACACATTTCAAAATGTATTAAGAAGAAATTTTTTATTCTTTAAATTAGTTTGTAGCATTTTTTTGTATCAAACAGTTCAGAACGAGGGTAAATTAACGTCCTGATTCTTATGTAAACCGATTTTCTGGTAAACTTTCACGGCGTAGCTCGAGCGTCTGCGCGGAGAGTCATGAGATCAAAGATATGATTGACGCTTGCATGTTTGTATGTATGTGCTGTTTATCTCGAGTCTAAAGGTCCTAGCGAGCGTGAGAACAGCAGCTGAGGCCTACGCACATGCACAGAAGCACGGCGACATACAAACCCAAACACATAGAAGCCAAAGCTCACAAACACTCAACACCAAAAAAAGAAAACAAGCTAAACGGGGAAAATGATTATTTTCTCCTTTTATCAACAGTTTAAAAGCTCGTCATGTTTTAGCGGTTTCAACTGCGACTGGACGGCGTGTAAACGCTGAAATAAGACAGAGGATGGCCAAAGTCTCTGAAACTGTTTACCGAGACGCTGAAGAATCGCGGTGAGCGACAGACACCGTCTGTTTCACATAACTCACAAACGTTCAGAAATCTGGTTTTAGACCATATTAGGCTTCAAACGGGATCTGAGAGCTGGACGCCTCGCAGGCGTTTATCTTCATCCCCATAAACTGGGATCCGTCGTCACGACAACAACATACAAAAAATTTATTCACAAAACCCCAAAAAACTCTGACTTGTTATTTTTAATCGTTTTGTTCCAGGATTATCGGCTGAATATTAAAAACCACACATAAATAAAACTAAAACTACCATTAATGGGGATTTTTTTACATTTATATTTAAATCCTTGAGAAATATTCCTTAAATATGCATCCATCCTCTTTTTCTGGTAAAAGTTTTGTTTTTCAGTGAAAAACTTAAGAGAGAAAAATAAAATGGGGCCTCTTATATATTTATAAAAATAATCTGTTTTTATTTAAAAGTTCATTTAAAAGTTTTTTTTTTAGCTGGACTACAAACGTACAAATGTCTCCTCCATTAAATCATTAAAAAAGACAATTAAATCCAGTTACTCTGAAGATTAAACATAGAAATAACCAAACCTAGTATTGGTATTTATGTTTTTAATCGTTATTTTAATATTACCAGAAGATAAGTGATTAGAAATTTAATCGTTCAGTCTGGACAAATCAGACCGCGAAGTTTCAGGGAAACGAGTGATTTAGTACTTTTATCTGAAACTTCGATTAATAAATAACGCTGTGAGATTTTTTGTGAACTCTGTTGGTCGTTTCTACTTTATAAACAGATGCTGATCATTAATAAAAACTATTTTATGCTTCATTAACCAGTCCCCCCAGAAAAACACAGGCAAAAATCATTGATTCTGTGATGAATTCTCTTGTTTTCTGCGATGAAAATGCAGGAAAGCATGAAAAACTTGTGAATAGTTGTTTCCAAATGTAGGAGAATAAACCTGCTTCTCCCACATCTAGTAAACAGCAAACATGACATAACATAGCAGCATAGCTGAGCCAGTTATTTAGTCCCGTTATGCTAACTTAGAGTCTTGGACCATTTAAGGTCATCTATAACGTAGTATGAGCTAAATATGAACATTGCTTAGTTCTG
>JAVLVB010000408.1:4785761-4796027 GCA_032876305.1 Orestias chungarensis | reverse complement strand
TAAAGGCGCTAAATACTGTTAATGAATTCAGTTCATATTCATTTAGAGTTGCAGGAGCAACAATAAAGGAACACATGTGGAACAAGACGCTCACCCCCAGCAATGTCTACCACTTACTAACTCTGTTCTAAACATGCTGGTAGAGACACAAGTTCAGATTATTAGGAACTATAATGTCCAACTAAGTCAGAACATTCACTATAAACATCTAATTCAATATTAGAGCATAATAAGGGCTGAGATTATTGATAATATGCTGAACAATCAAGAAGTTTTAGATAATTTTACCTCATTTTTATATTTTATCCCTAAAATTGAACAAATATTTTACACTGTTGAGCTCATTTGTTCCTTTAAACAACATTTAGGCAGTTCATCTTCCTGAAACCAACGTTTCCTCTCTCCACGCTCTCAGCCACTCATCCATATCTCCACTTTCGCTGTGCCTTTATCTTCCTGTCATCCATTGTAGTTCTGCATCCAACGCCTGGTTTCCAAATGCATCCACTTCCTCTCCTAATCTCCTACTTTTCACAAAGCCCTCGTCGAGACGAGTGCTCTCATTCCGTCTTGCCAGTCGATAGGTATGCCTAATTTGGCTCTCTAAACCTCCTAGTTACGCCAGGAATCCTAATTGCCTTCTTCCTTTTCCCTCTCAACTGCGACGTGTGCTAGTGTTTCCGGACGCAAACGTGAAATCCCCGACATCACACACCGGGGCTGCTTGGAACCCTGATAGGAAACTTTAACGACAGGGAGTGAGCGCCGGAGCCCCGAGACAGAGACAAAGCAACCGGTGGTCGTTGAACTGCTGAACCGAGACGATTAATAAGCAACAGATCAGATTCTAAATCATAACTACTATTCTCGATAAAGAAGAAAACTTGGTTTTACCAGTCTGAACGAATCAATTCCAATCATTTTACTGAAGAAAAAATCTGATTGAAATGTGGAACAAAATCAGAAATGGTTTAAAGCATCTGAAGCCTGAATGCTCGTCTCATTGTACACGACTTTTCCCTCATAAACGTGAGATGTTCGTCATAATCTTGCAGCAGAAGAAGCCAGACGTGGTAAATCTGGACATAAACAATGTCTAAAACAAGCAGTGCCGAGTTTAGCTTCATTTTTCTCAGCTTTCTTCATTTTGTTCTGATCTTGTGACGATAGGGTCGGCTCTCGTTGCTCAACAACTTTAACCTCCATCCACAGACAGCGGTGTCTGTCGTTACTGACCCAAACATAGACGCTGCTGGGAGACTTCCACGTTCTTCCTCTCGTCATGCTGGTCTCTTTGGTGTCTGATGGTGGTCGGATTTTCAGAAAAATCTGAATTAAGTATTAAGTCCTACTGTGAGAGCTTTTCCTAAGGGTGAGTTGGCTTTGCTCAAAGAATCCAGAGGCCTACCCGCTCTTCGCAACATACTTTAGACCCTCAGCTGACACTGAAAGGGGATTGATTGACGATACATACACTTAACCTTTTATTTCAGTAAACCTTTATCGGGGAGAAGAATCTGTTCCATTTTAAATTTCCTCACTATCTCATGGAAACAGCAGAGGGCTAGCCTTTTACAAACCAGTGCTCTTGTTCGTTGAGTTACTTTCTTGTCCCATATTGCATGAAACAATGCAGGAGCCTTGAAAGGCCACTTAAGCAATCCTACATTTTCAAAACGTCTGCAGCCAGAACAGTTACCAGTATTTTGCATTTTATCCCAGTTTTCCGTCGTTACTGTAAGATGTGCGTCTTAATTGTGGAGCAAAAGAAGCTAGACGTAGTAAATCTGGACCTAAACAACGTCTGAAGCGAGCAGTTTTTCTTTTTTTGTCATCTTCCATCATCTTGTTTCTGATCTTGTGACGATACGGTCGGCTCCCATTACTCAACAACTTTAACGTCCATCCACAGACGCCAGGGTCCTTCGTTACTGAAAACGTCTACATTCTTCTTCTGTTCACACTGAAGTCTGATGGCGTTTGGATTTAATGTGCAGAATGAACGACCACGCAGAATAAAAAGATGGATTTTAGTAAAAATTCTGAACTGAGCATCCAGAGTTTGAAACTATCTGGTCCTTTGACAACCAAGAAAGAGCTGAACGCCCATATGTCGCCTAAGACGAGCTCAAAACAAGGTAAAAATCTGCAAATAGATGTTTTTTTAAGTAAAGTTTAAAACAATCTCTGCTATGTAACTAAAACGTAACTTTTGAAGTAATTTTGTTATCAGTTGGCTCTAGAAATAAATATTAAGTAGTATTCTCTGAGTAAGACTCAAAGAGCTAACGTCTTAAACCAAAATATAAGGATAATGTCATGCCCTCACAGACACACACAGTCATCACAACACAGTTAATTGTGCTCTAGTAAACAACAACTTGCAATAAATAAACATATATTTCATCTCAATTGTTTAAAATTGTTTTAAAGACAATATATCTTAATGGTTTATGAAGTATAATTTTATTTTAGAGTTGTTTTTAAGACCCCAAATATGTACTCCAGAGGGGTCAAAACTCTTAATCCAACACAAGGGTTAAAATCATTCAGCCTTATTTCTGAGTATTTATATCTGCAACCCACTTTTTCCTTTTACTTTAGTAAAGTTAGTGGACACTGAAATAAACTTTCACATTTTAGGCAAGTTAAGGGAAATTTAGTTTGTTACATACAAAATAAAAGTAGTTTTTAAAACATGAGATTACTTTAGATGTGTTTTTTGGTTTTACATCACTGTAAAAATAATAAATCAGACGTTATGATAAATTTTTCATTATTTGCCTTTTTATGAATTACTATTTTAACCTAACATCAACATCCTCCATGCGCGCGCGCACACACACACGCACGCACGCACGCACACACACACACACACACACACACACACACACACAGTGGTAACGCCACATTCTGAGGACAAATGTTCCAGGTTCAGAAGGTTATTCGTGCCTCTGGCTTGTTTCTGTGTCACTGTCTTTCTCTCTATCTACTTATACGTCAAAGTTTCCGTCTACGACCGTTTGAATGTTTAATCCATTCGTGGCAGCAAAGACAACCGTGTCCCTTCGCTGGCACAGCGGCGAGCGCGCACTGTAAGCCTGGATGAGACTGAATATACACGGGTAAGCAGCGTTTGGTTGGTGAGAGTGTTAATTTTACTCCGACAAGCAGATTGCTTTCCTACTCACTGGGCGCTCCTCGTCACATCTGTGGCTTGTTTCAAATTCCTCCAACCTGCGTTTATCCAAGCCCTCATCATATTACGCCATGTGCACCATGTTAACGCTCAAATCTTCTAAACTGAAGCCCTGCAAAAATCCCAGCAGCTAAGCTAAGCTAAGCTAGGCTAACTGAGTTAGCAAAACTCGCTCTAAAGTTGGATTCAAGTGGTTCAAGGTGGAGTTTTGGGAATAAACTGCTCAGGATCGTCTGCAGATAAACAGAACAGCAACAGAAAACAAGTTTATCTGGCTTAGATCGTAGTAAAGCTTAAAGCTGTACGTATTTACGGTCTACAGCAAGTAAATGTGGTTATGAGACTTCTGCAGGTTTTATCAGCAGCGCCCGGTTAAGGTGTTGCTATTTAATCACGGCTCCTAATCGGTCATATTTAATCTGAATCATCAGAAAAAGGATCGCGACCAGAATCAGTGGAAAGTCCCTGTTGGGTTTGAAGATGTTCAGACTTAAACTGAAGCAAAGATCTGTGCTTAGATGCTATTTATGCAGTGAATATGCAGCTTATTAATAATTATGCGTACCCCCACATATTGTGCGACAGTTTCTTTGAATTTGCGGGATTTTCCACGATCGCAGAATCGCGATTTTCTAGACGGACGAAATCTCAGTGTCTTTCCAAAAAGATATAAGAGCTTATTTTGAGTCACTGTTTCCATTTCCTGTTTTTAATTTCACTTTAAAAACAATTTTTTAAAAGAATCTGCCACTTTTTTTCTTTACATTTATGTCTTTGCTAAATAACTAGAGAAAAAACTGTTAAATGGGTTTTTGCAGCACCGCCGGGAAACGAGGCTCTAAAAGTTTAAATGGTGATGCTGCTGGCAAACAAGCGGCTGAGAGACGGAGCTCAGTAGAAGTGTCGTAAATTAGCAAAGAAGAAGAAAAACTGTCAGAACAAGCCAAAGGTGACAAAAACAGAAACTTCATCAGAGGGAAACCCAACGACTGCGAGAGAGGAGGAGGAAGAGATGAAGAGGCCAGGCGAGGACGCAGAAACAGGAGAAGGTGCTGCTGTCCAGAAGTTTCTCACGCAGCCCTTAAGAGAAAATAAAGGAAATGAGCTTCGTTTGAGAGTTCAGGTCTGAAAAAAACAAAAAACACGCAGGAGCTTCATGCAGCTCAGATTCAGGACATTCACAGGAAAAGCAGCGTTAAAATAAGGCCTGCAGGGAGTGTGTGTGTGTGTGTGTGTTCACAGACAGGTGTGGACAGAACCCCCACATTAGATGCAAATGAGTTCAGGAGAGGCCGAGTGGACCAGCGGGTTAACCTTCAAACGATGTTCATAAAATCATTTAACGGGTCGAGAACAACTCAAGACTGTTTAAGAAGCGAAGCAGCCGGCGCCCGTCGTCGTGCTCTCTGCTGATATCCTGTCTAAAAGGCGGCCAGGCTCCTTTTTCCTAATATTATAACACACGTTCCGACACGTCGGGCCCAATTTCCTTAAAACTTGCGCCAGGACAACTAAACAGCGATTTTCAGTGACCTTCAAATTACTTTGATTGGCTAAAAGCGTCTTCGGGCGACTCAGACACGGCGGCGGAGCAGGATTTATGAAAAAACACTGCAGGTGAAGAAATAAACTTTAATTTCTGACCCTCCTCATCTTTGAAGCGCTTCAAATAAGCCTTTATGCAGTTTGGGAAGGAGGATTACATTTCCCAGCATGCAGCAGTGGGGTTAGCATCATGCTAGCCACCTAGAATAGTTAAAATATTATCCTCCTTTTATAATTATGGCTGCCCCAAATAAAATGGAAAATAAATGAAAGAAGAAATAAAGTGAGACAGTTTTTCGTCGACTTTAGTCCGTGATTATGAACCTGTTAGCTTCGCTAGCTTAGCTGCAGACGTTGCGTTTTTGGTCCCGTGGTTTTTGTTTGGTCATGTGACGCTGAAAGTGACGCCAAGACGTCGTGTTGTTCAGTGTGGAAAGGACAGAAAATCTGAAAATATTGGTAACAGCAATCAGCTGCAAGAATTACATCAGGTCTTGGTTTTCCGTATTCAACAGTGAAAAAACGCAAAGCCAGTCACTTTCTCAGGTTTCTTGTTTTAATCGGCGTCATGGAACGCCGATATTTCGTGCGTCCCTAATGATCGGTTACGTTTTGTTCAAGTGGAAGTCTAACGTGAAACACCTTCATCCATTTCCAACACGACCACCCCAAGTGTCGTTGCCTTTAGCGCTCAGAGGTTAAATCGAGCGACTGGTCAGCAGAAGCACTTAAACCCTTAAGAACGTTTTGAGCTGACCTGAAGGAAGCGTCTCCAGAAATCCAGCCGCTGATCTATCTTTTCACTGCAGCAGAGAAATCTGTTCATGCAGCGTTCCTGGAGACCTACTCCATGTTTGTTATTCCTTCAAATCGACCAGGGTCTGCATGTTCTCCCAAAAAAATGATGCATACCAGTCCGAACGGCTCCATCAACGCTGCTGCTTTCTCAAGACGTCTTTTGGTTATAAATCTCCATCTGCCAGAAAACTATCAAACGTGCATTCCTTACGTTTGATCACGTGATCAGACCAAGATAATCAAACTCAGATGAAATACAAAAATACGTTTGTGGTCGTGTTTAAACATTAAATATAATAAGCTAGAAACATTCATGAAGAAACTTTGAAGGTGCCTGACAGTTCTTAGTTTCCGAAGAACACGTTAAAGTTAGCTGAAATGCTAATGTTAGCAATAAACGCTGCAATGTAGGTTGTCATCAGCAGGTTTACTTGCTGTAATGTACTTTGTGTAGTACGCACATGGTTCATAAGCCAACAGCGGCCACAATGCTATCATCAGCTCAAATGCTATCATTACTATGTCAGTACCTGCTAGCATGTTCATTGACACATAATTTTTGCATGAAGTATGTTAAATTTAGCTCATTTAGCAAAATTTGCTAAAATGCTACTTTTAGCTATGAAGATCATGTTAGCATGTAGGTTGTCATCAGTATGTTCACTAGTTCAATATTACGTTCAGTTATATGAATATACTTCATGTACAATGCAGACTGTAATGTATAAGCAAATATTAGCTTAAATGCTAACATTAGCTTAAATGCTATCATTACTATATGAGCAATTACTAGCATGTTGAATGACACCTAATGTCTGCATTCAGTGTGATAAGTTTAACTGATAAATCAAAATTTGCTTATATGCTAATGTTAGCTATAATACTAACGCTAGCATGTATGTTGTCAATATTATGTTCACTTACATGAGTTTACTCCATGTACTTTACAGATTGTAGTGTATAAGGAAATATTAGCTGAAATGCTAATTTTAGGTCTGAAGCTAAAGTTAGCATGTAGGTTGTTATCAACATATTCACTTACAGTAATAAACTTCATGAGGGGGAACTAGTGCTCACACGGTAGTGTATGAGCTAAAATGCTAACAATAGCAATGCCCTGCCTCCTATGCTATGCTATGGCAGGCACCTAATACATGGATTTCACGGCAGAGAGAATCACTTCCAAACTTCCAGAAGAAGAAGTTGATTGGTTGGTTTGAGCTCGAATGAGCAGCTGGCGCCGTTTCTGTCCACCAGGCGCCGGTTAAGCACGCTTCAGAAGGTGAGACGTCTTAAACAGATTTATCTTTGTAAACAAAGTTACTAGAAGCTCGGAAATGTCCAGACAATAGAAATGTTTGCTGAAGTAAAAGCAGCAATCCTGACATGTAGACGTCCAAGAAAATTACGGGATTAAGATTAAAATAACGGAGCGCAACCTCAGATCGATTCTCTTGGCGCAGATTATTTTAAAGCAACACTAAGCAACTTTTCAACCTCCATAAAATATTCTCATAACGTTTGTGATCATACGGAGACTTACAGCTCGTAGGATGACGCCTCTGTCATGACACGAGGGCGTCCGGATCGCTTTAACCCGCACGTAGTAACTTTGAGGAGGGTGGCAGGAACCCTGCCTTCCACACTAAACTACAAATGTGCTGACTGCTTTACTGCATACGTCACTTCCCTCGTTTCTTATCTCCAACACCATCATCATAGATCCATCACCTTATCACTATTCATCCTTCACAGACACTGGAAACAGAAATGTACTTCAATCCAACTGATCAGGGTTTTACCACGCTAGGTGGTGGTGCTCATGGGAAATGGAGTCTTCATTTAGGCTAAAGCAACGCCGCTTTTCTCCACAGTGGGGCACCAAAATCAACCAAAATTTAAATTTCTTTAGTGTTGCTCTAAGATTTCCTCATCAAACCTTCCTGTCTCATTTATTTCTGGGTCAGATTTGCTTGTTTTGTTTCGGCGACTTCTCTGGGAGAGTACCCAGAAATGTTCCTCCACCAACAGCAGCGACACTTCCGTTATAAAAGTCCTCATGTGGGTAAAACTGTTCCCAGAGGTACTTTCTACGTAAACATTACTTAAAAGTAACTAGTTACTCGTCAGCGTCTCTTTATCTCGGCTGAAATCAAAATCTGCGAAGAATCAGAGGAGAAAAAGTTTCTGGATCAGACCTGGAGGGGCAACGCCTCCCTAGATACCCCCCCCCAGGGCAACAGTGAGGCAGAGTAACAACCCCCATCACTACCAGCTCAGTTATTTATTTAACTGGGGTGTAAACATCTCTGGGGCGGCAAAGCTCAGCGCTGGTTGGGGTCGAGTTGTTAACGCTTCGACGTCAGAGAAGAAGAAAAACAATCATCTCAAACCTGCAGAAACCTGAGAATACGCAAACAAACGCAGCAGCAGCAGAAGAAGAAGAAGAAGAAGCCTGTTTTGATGTTTGATTTTTAACTAAACATTTACTTACAATTATAAAAATGCACAAACAGTCGAATAACACAAGATATCACACTTAGAAGTATATTAAATAAGGTGCTTGTTGAATATCAGTTGTCCCTGAGTGGATATATTGCCTAATATTCTATTGAAACCCCGTATTTGCAGGACATTCTTCATGTTCTCTGTGGCTCTGTGGAAGCAAAACTCCGACCTCAGCCGGGCTTTGACGTTACACTTCCACAGAGCCACAGCGTCCAGCTGAGGTCCAGGCTGGAGTTTGTCTCTGCGTGAAAAATAAAAAGCCATTTTTGTTTCTGCAATTAAAAAATGTAAAATCTGACACTAATGCTTGTTGGCTTTGTTAAAATGCGTCCATTAATAATACTAATAATAATGATAATAATGATAATAATAATGATAATAATAATGATAATAATAATAATAATAATAATAATAATAATAATAATAAGAAGAAGAAGAAGAAGAAGAAGGGCCGAACATCATCATCATCATGCATTCATGAGCAGAATCTCACTGGAGTCAGAGTCGCATCTGATGGTGATCACTCTGATCACAGTGATCAGAGTGATCAGAGTGATCCAGAGGGATCAGAGTGATCCAGAGTGATCACAGAGATCACTGTGATCACAGTGATCAGAGTGATCAGAGTGATCAGAGTGATCACAGAGGGATCAGAGTGATCCAGAGTGATCACAGAGATCACTGTGATCACAGTGATCAGAGTGATCAGAGTGATCACAGAGGGATCAGAGTGATCCAGAGTGATCACAGAGATCACTGTGATCACAGTGATCAGAGTGATCAGAGTGATCACAGAGATAACTGTGATCAGAGTGATCCAGAGTGATCAGAGTGATCACAGAGATCACAGAGTGATCAGAGTGATCAGAGTGATCAGAGTGATCCAGAGTGATCACAGTGATCCAGAGTCATCACAGAGTGATCAGAGTGATCCAGAGTGATCAGAGTGATCACAGAGATCACAGAGTGATCAGAGTGATCCAGAGTGATCACAGTGATTCAGAGTCATCACAGAGTGATCAGAGTGATCACAGAGATCACAGAGTGATCACAGTGATTCAGAGTCATCACAGTGATCCAGAGTCATCACAGAGTGATCAGAGTGATCCAGAGTGATCAGAGTGATCCAGAAGCCACTGGTGTACCCCGAGTGTGTGTGCGTGTGTGCGTGTGCGCGCGTGTCAGCATCTCTCAGGAATAAAAACCCATTTCTCTAATTTTCCTCAGCAGGTTGAATTAAATCCGCAGAGACTTTATGTTTATTTTTTTTACTTTAAACATTTTTCCTCCTAAAATTTCATCAACTCTGAATTTAAAGTTTAAAAAAGTTTAAAAAGTTTAAAAATCCTTCAGGATCAAAGTGATCAGATCTGAAGTGAAAACAACATTAGATGGTTTAAAGTCATTAAAGTAACATCAGGAACTTTTCTCTGGTTAAACCGAACCGAGCCGAGCAGAACCTACAGGCGCTCCGCGCTTCGCGGGATCCCCTTCGGAACCGACCCCAGACCCAGAGCCTGGCAGTCCACATGCGACCCGGAGCAGCTGCACCTCTGCGGGCATCCTCCCACCGAGCCGAACCGGACCAGCGCCGCCAGCAGCACGAGCCGAACCGGGCCGAGCCAGGCGCGCCCCGAGCCGGCCGCAGACATGCCCGACAGGCTGGACCCGGAGCCTCCTTCCTCCAGCGGAGCCGGTTCGCTTCGGTCTGGTTCCCGACCTGCTGGCCGAACCGGACACGGATCCCCGCGGTTCTCCTGTCGGCTGCAGATGTGCAAGAGAATCGGATTAAATCCGGAGGAAACCAGGAAAGTTCGGATTTAGGAGTTCTGCAGAAGTTTCAGCGGATAAACGAGATAAATCCAGTTTGTTCTGCTAGATTAATAAAAACAGAAACAAAAAATCCTGCACGCGAAGGAGAAGCTCCAGAACTCCTCCGACTCCACCAGAACCAGAACTGGTCCGAACATCTGCAGCGTTCTGCCTCACCGCCGCTGCAGCAGCGATGCTGCCCTCTGCTGGCGGAAGAGGGAACCAGAGTCACAGTCTTAGTGTCTGGTGAGGAAGGAACAACCTTCAGTGATGAAGGATCAACCTTCAGTGAGGAAGGAACAACCTTCATTGATGAAGGAACAACCTTCAGTGATGAAGGAACAACCTTCAGTGATGAAGGAACAACCTTCAGTGATGAAGGAACAACCTTCAGTGATGAAGGA
>JAVLVB010000408.1:4765742-4777737 GCA_032876305.1 Orestias chungarensis | reverse complement strand
CCCAGTCGGTCGTGGCAGATGGCTGCTTGTACTGAGCCTGGTTCTGCTGGAGGTTTCTTCCTGTTAAAGGGGAGTTTTTCCTCTCCACTGTCGCTACATGCATGCTCAGTATGAGGGATTGCTGTAAAGTCAACGACAACACAAGCCATTTTTTCTGCCTGCTGATTCCAGAGGAGTGAATGCTGCAAGTCAATGACTCCATGAATCAATGTTAACAAAATAAAGTAACAATTATGTTATAAAATGAGCGCTTGATGGTTCTGCAAGGTATAATGTGGACACTGTGACCTCAATGAAGGGAGTGAATTGTTTCTGGTTTAATCTATATCAAATTGGTGAGTCATGTCTTCATGATGACGGTATTATGAGGTGGGTTCATTCAGCCAGGACTCTTTAGGACATCACTGAAGGCCTAGGCGTGAAATGCACGGCTCGCCCCTGCCTAATATGATAAGTTTCCATCAATGGTACCTCATGGAGTTTCTCTGAATAAATATCTGTAACAATTTACCCAAAATCAGAGTTAAATTAAACGATGTCCATGCAAGAAGGTCCATAAAGAAGATGGTTCTGAATGTTTCTGTTGACGTTTGGGGGAAAAAAAAGAACTGTGTAGAGGTTTTGATGTGTACATGTCCCAGATGTCCCTGAATGCACCACGCTAAACTGCGCTGTGGGATGTTCTGTGTAGCGTTTAAGGCCAGTTAAACGCTAGATTTCCAGATTTCCTTCTGCACTGTCAGGAGAAACATTCCTCACCTTCAGCTGGGTGTCCTCGCTCTATTTGGTTCTGGTGTCACATCCTAATGTGTCCCCACAGAACTCTGTTCTTTAGTTCCTCACATGAACGTTCTGCCTTGGTTCAGGTAGAAGACGACGCTGGATTAGCTCGATACCAACCCAATAAATGATGAGTCCAGACCATTTATCTCAGAACTTCAATTGTCAAAGTAAAAAGGATTTTTATAAATAATCAAGGATTTATTTCTTGAATAATTAAACTAAGATCTAATTTCCTAAAGTAAAAAGAAACTTGAAAAAGTTAGAATAACAAATGTCAGCTAAACTGGTCTTAGGTTCTGATTTCATCACGACTTCCTTGGCCTCCATGAATCTGCAACCATCAGTTTTAATGAACATTTAAATTTGACCTCAAGTGTTGGAAACCTCACTGCTCAGATTTTTCAATTCACGTTTATTAAAGCGGTTCAGAGATGAAGCTGCTTTTCTTTCTCTTGCAGACGAAGGAATCTGAGCCAGAGGATGAAGAAAGTGCCGACCAAACCTATTTTAGGTTTCAAACTATAAACCAGAGCTGCTGAGACAGGAGAGAATATTGTTCCTCTGGGATCGGGTCTGAAATTATGTGTGAGCCGAACCGTAGAGACGTGAACTGATCCGTGAAGACTCCACTTCCATTTTTAACGTCAGAACAAGTTAACGAATCTCAGAACCAGATTTCTGATTGACAGACTTTAACAAATTGTGCCCCAGATTGTGTCTTTCAGAGAAGTTTGCTACAGCACACGAATAAAGAAATAATCGCGGGAAGTCTGATTCTGTCAGCCAGACGGAGTCGATGCTAAAGCAGCTGCCTAATCTGCTGAAAGCTAAAATGTTGATATCTAAGAAAATTAGGCTGGATCCACAGACGGCGGCTTCCGTTCTTAATTAAACCTGGTTCTGGCTGTGTGACGTAGAAGATTGAGATGGCATTTATTTAATAGCAAAGCATCTGAGCTGAGTAAATTTAGCCTACAACAAAGCCCCAGATCATCGGTTCAAGTAAAAACTGTTTGGTTTTGGCGCCTCTGTTCATCGCTTAACCCTGTACGGTACGATGTTGTCATTTTGCAACAGACCCATTAAATCCCTTACACACACAGTAGCTCCACTTTTAAGTTGTAATGCACTAAAAGAGAGATGTACTTCTTAGAGAGCCAATAGCGGTGTTTAGATTTGTCACATGACCTTCTGGAGGACAAACAACCACCCATGACCCAACAAGGATTTTAAAATTTGGATGATGCTTGGATGTTTTTAACGTTTATCTGAGTTCCATTATTAACTGTTGATGGTGTTTAGACAGTTTAGACAGTAGCATGAATTGCTTAAGTTTCAACAACAATAAACCAAACTCTCTTGTTTTGATTCATTTCCAGTATCGAACAGTGTTGCCAAATGACCCAAAAAAAAGTATTTTATTTTAAACGTCTCTTGATTATGTTTAATTTGAGTAATTTAACTAAACAAACATGATGAAATGTTTTTTTTTCCAAGCTGGCATCATTATGCGTACTGTAGAGGGTTAAACATCTGGACCAATGAGCGACTGTTAGCTCAGGAAGCAGCAGGTGGAGCTAATCAGAGCTGTGAAATCTGCTCCGATATGTTCTGTTAACAGAGTCTAAATATGAGCCAACAGACGAATGGTTTAGATTTGACCCTCCTGGCCGGCGCTGCATGGTTGCAGTTTGAGATCGACGTCTAAAGGACTGAATATAATGTGAAATTCCCAACATCAAAGCAGCGACCCTGCAGGCGGCTCACAGGGAGGCTCAGCGCCGCCAGCTAATCTCGCATCCATCTCTTCCTGCGGCTTCGGTCCGATCAGGTTATGGAAATCGGCTGCAGACGTTCAGGCGAGAAACGAGGGGGCGCGGATGAACGGCTGATCAAAACACGGACAGGAATGGAGAAATCCGACGTTTAAGGAGGTTTAAAAGAGGTCAAATGTTCAGGAGCCGTTCTAGCAAAAGTATTCACACCATTGGACATATGATGATAGAAGCCTTTTGATGTTTTTATGTGGAGTTTATGAAGTAAAGCAACACAAAGTGAGGAAAATGGTCCTAAAACATCTCCAGCTCAGTCAGGTTGGGTGAAGAACATCAGTTTTTAGGTGCCACCACAGATTTTTTCACAAAAAGTCAGTTCTTCCAGGAAAATTGCGATTCTGCAATTGTAGAAAATACTGCGAAATCAAGTAAGGGCCGCAAAATATGCCAGGGTCCGCATAATTCTTAAAAAGCCGCATATTCACTGCATAAATAGCATCTAAGTGCAGAAGTCGCACAATTATGTTTCTGACTTCTGACTGACACTAACCCCCCCAGCCAAAAGTGAACAGTCCGGCGCGTTACGAAGTGACGTCATCACCTCCGTGCACCACCATAACAAACACACGTTCTGGTCCCAGCAGCAGCGGCACATAAGCGCGTCGGCCGCCTTGGATGTGTCAGATCTGCCCCGTAAACTAATAAAAGCAAATGGACTGAAGTTGATCCAGCGTCTTACTACAGGAGCTTTAAGTTAGTAACAACTGGCTTTGTTCTTAGACAGATTCTGGATTTCAGAACTAAGCAATGTTCATATTTTGCTCATACTACGTTATAGATGACCTTAAATGGTCCAAGACTCTAAGTTAGCATAACGGGACTAAATAACTAAATACGAAACTCTGTTTTTAAGCCAGGAAGACGAAAACTTTCCCCAGTAAAAACATCAGACTCGATCTGACTGTACTGATTATATGTTCCAGGTACCAAAAGTTTCTAACTTTTTTAACTAAAATATAGGGCTCATTCATTTTCATCATGTTAATTTTAAACCTTTTTAAACACGATTTAGTTAGATTACCCAGATTACATGTTAGGTGCCATGTTTACATCAGTAACGACGGACACCGGGGTCTGTGGATGGACGTTAAAGTCGTTTGGCGACGGGAGCCGACCGTATCGTCACAAGATCAAAACAAGATGAAGGAGGCTGAAAAACGAAAGCTAAACTCTGCGCTGGTTGCTGTAGACATGTCCAGATTTACCACGTCTGGCTTCTTCTGCTGCACAATTATGACACACGTCTCACGTTGATAAACGAAAAGTCTGATAAAATGTGATATACCGGTAACTATTCTGACTGCAGAAATCTTGAAAATTCTGGAATATGCACGTGGTCCTTTAAAGGGGCCTGTAGGGTTGAATTCAATATGGAATAAGGAAGTAACTCTATGAACAAAATAATTAATTTATGAAGGGCTAGCCCTCTTCTGTTTCCATGAGATAGTGAGGAAATTTAAAATGAAACAGATTCTACTCCCTGATAAAGGTCTATCGCAACAAAAGGTTAAGTGTAAGTACCGTCAATTAATCCCCTTTCAGTGTCAGCTGAAGGTCTAAATTATGTCGCGAGGAGTGGGTAGGTCTCTGGATTCTTTGAGCAAAGCCAACTCACCCTAAGAAAAGGTTCTCTCTGCAGGACTCAATGCTTAATTTAGATTCTTTTTTAGTTGAAATACATTTGGTTGTTTTAACGGACATTTTTAATACTAATTAAATGCGACCACCATCAGACACCAAAGACACCAGTATGACCAGAAGAAGAACGTAGACGTTTCCCAGCACGCCATGTTTTTGTCAATAACGACAGACGCCACTGTCTGTGGGTGGATGTTGAAGTGTTGAGCTACGTGAGCCGACCGTATAGTCACAAGATCAGAACAAGATGAAGGAAGCTGAGAAAAAAGAAAGCTGAACTCTGCACTGCTTGCTTTGGAATTTTTGTTACATCCAGATTTATCACGTCTGCCTTCTTCGGCTGCACAATTATGACAAACATCTCACGTTCAGAAAACAAAAAATCAGATTTTGGTCACATTTGCCGTGAGGTTTGAACAGATATGCAGACATCTCAGGTCCAAGTTCGATTTGGAAACAAGTTAAAATCTCACAGAGAAAAAAAAGGAAGCAAAAGTTTACTCTCATTCGAACAGAGTTAATTTCGTTTTCTAAGATATTCGTGAGGTAATGAAACACACTTGTAAAGAAAAAAGAGAATAAGGAGGAGGAGGGAGTGAAGTATGCAGGTTCTCAGAGGAATGAAGACTTGTGATTATTCCCGCGCTGAGTTAATTCCGCCGGGATTTCCTTCAAAAGGACGTTTAATTAGCGTTCTGTCGAAGGTTCCTAAACGCTCGCCTAGCTCCGCCTGCTTCTCCGTTCTCCTCGCTGTCCTGCTGGCGGTCGGGGTTTACCCTGTAGACCTCCTACTGCACACACTCACATGCAAACATTGGAAATCACTTTCAGATGGGCAGAGAAAGCAAAAGAAGGTGTGTTTCCTTAAAGAGCTGCCTCACCTCCTGGCGTTTGCATCCACTCACACCGTTCTTATGTGAAAGCGTGTTTTACGCATCACCATGTTTCTGCTGCGGCCTCCTTTCAGTTTGAATGACAAACTAGCAGCTGAGAGAACCAGAAATCCTCAGCAGGCTCCATCCGACTAACCCCAAATGTTAGTTTAGTTTTTTTTCTGGCTAATTTATTTGCTTTTTTATGGATAAAACCGCATATGTTTCTGCCACATGTGGAGCCGGATGGTTCCTCAGAGACGAATCAGAGTTCCTAGTTTGAAGCGCCGGGGTTTGCCATTAAAAAATGAGGACTAGTTTCATTTAAGTATTTGTTATTTCACCCGCCGGTCACTTAATCATACCTGACCCGGTACCAGGCAGCCGTGTCCCGTTCCTCAGAGTAACTTACGACGTCTTTAAAACTTTATCAACCTTTCGGGCTTACAGTCGCAGGTGGAAGAAACAGATCATATTTCTGTAACATTTATGATGATCGTTCACGAAGACTAAATGCATTTTTAAACTGCTTCTTCACAAGACCAGAACAAGATAAAGGAAGCTGAAAAAAAACAAAGCTAAACTCGGCACTGCTTGTCTCAGACACGTCTAGATTTACCACGTCTGGCTTCTTCTTCTGCGCAATTATGTTGCATGTCTCACATAAATGATAGAGAAGTGGGATGAAATTTTATATACCGATAACTGTTCTGACTGCAGACGTTTTGAAAATGTAAGAATATGCAAGGGGCCTTGCAAGGGGCCTGTTTATGTAATAAGGATGTAACACGATGAACAACAGCGTTAATTTGTGAAGGGCCAGCCCGCTGCTGTTTCTATGAGATAGTGAGGAAATTTAAAATGGAACAGATTCTACTCCCTGATAATGGTCTACTGCAATAAAAGGTTATGTGTAAGTTAATTAATCCCCTTTCAGTGTCAGCTGAAGGTCTCGAGTATGTCGCGGGGAGTGGGTAGGTCTCTCGGTTCTTTGAGCAAAGCTAACTCACACTAAGGAGAAGTTCTCACAGTACGACTCGATGCTCAGTAGTTTAATTTAAACATGTTTTATTTCACCCACCGGTAACTTAATCACGCCCTACCCAGTCCTCAGAGTGACGCCTGTAAAAAATGCATCGACCTATAAGACTCACGGTCCCAGGTGGATGAAACAGATCACATTTCTGTAACGTTTATAATAATTGCTCACAAAGATGAAAAGCATTTTTAAACTGTTTTAACAAGTGAAGGAGACGATGTTTGACGACTGTGGTTCTGGATCTGAGTCATGTAGATCTAGGGCCAGAGAAATGCGACCCGATCCTTTCACTCAAGCAAAAATCTGATTTGTATCAGTTTGGATACAAATATTGGCAGGTTAATAAACTGGCTTATAAACACATAAATAGAGGATATTATCTCAATTTATTTGATTTATTTCGGTAAGTTTGCAGGTGGTGTCAGACGCAAACTTCCCCTGCTTCCTGTTTCCATCAGCCCCTCCGTAGTCCCTCCTAGCATCTTCTCCAAACATCATTAATTCCCACTCTTGGTTGACCTTTTGACCCTAAAACTTTCCTTAGTATCTTCAAAACAAAGAGCTGCATAAGCAAAAATCACCTGACGTATCAAAGCTAAAATAAAAATGTTCTCTTGTTCTCTGGAAATAATAAAATATTTATGTCAGTTTGTGTGATTTTGTAAATGTTGTGATGGCCCCTTGTCCTTTGATGACCTTTGGAAAATGTTAACGTCTTTAAAATGAGTGCAGCACAAAAGTAAATTTTGCACAAACTGGCTAACAACCAGTCCGCATCATTTAATACAACCCTACAAAAATAAAGGAAGAAGCAGGAAAAACAATCCAAGACTTTTGTTTCTTTCTTTTAAAGCAAACACCAACATATTATGTTTCCTGTTTATGATCACAGTAGACGCTTTAATCCATGCAGGGAAAAACAGATTCAGAAAGATGTCAGAGAAACGAGCGCACACGTTTAATTTTCTCCTTTCATAAAAGCCAGTAATGTTTACAGAATTTGGCTCGTATATGTGATTAAATTAGACATCAGCAAAGAACGATGGATGTCAGACGTGGTGAAGGACGACTCACAATGTGTTATAGAAGGTATAATGGTGAAATTAGTCACTTAAGTTAACATTTAGCAAACTTCCTAAAATATTTACCTAACTTTTGTGACCATACGTCGACTTACAGCTCCTTGAATGAGGCCTCTGTCATGGCCCGAGGGGGTCAGTATCGCTGTAACCGGCACTAATCAACTTTGAGGAGGGTGGCAGGAACCCTGCTTTCCACACTAAACAACTACAAATGTTCTGACTGCTTTACTGCATACGTCACTTCCCACGTTTCTTATCTCCAACATGCCTGATAAACACATTTACACTCACAGCAGATATTAGCACTGAATGTGGGAACCAAAGTTTGGACTGGGATGATTGGATGCTGCCAGTGAATGTTCTTCTTCTCGCTGGTCTTCAACAGGCAGAGGAACTTACGCCATCGCCCCCCTGTGGGGGAGAATTTGGTGTAACACCAGACTGAATTCTGTGTGGTCTGAGCATCAGGCGGCCTGTTACGTCTAAACATGCGTCAGGATCTCTGGGATCAACGTTAAAGTATGTTCCACATCTTTGATTTTTACTCCATGGAGCTAAGGCAGAGCTCTATCCTGACACGCCGGTAAATCTCTCTGAGAGATAAAGAGGGCAGAGGATCGTTCACAGGAGATGTTTTGGTTCTTCTTCTGCAAATGTTTAGACAGCCGGGAATTTTTTTTAAACTGCACAGTTTGTTCAGCCTCAGTAATTTACTGTCAGTCATCTTCTCTCCTTTACTCGGCATTCCTTCATTTACTCCTCTTTAATTTTTACCCTCCCTCGTTAAGCCGCAGTAATGTTGAACCCTCAGGTGGGAAACTCTGCAGGAAAGTTCCAGAATAACTGAAAAACAATGAAATCTTGCCACGTATTTCTGTGTAGTTTCTAGAGTGATCACCTTAAACATTTAAAACAAGACAAAAATAACTGACAACAAAGTTTTCAGCATGATATTGAAGCTTGTTTGGATTCAGAAAATCTTGAATATTAATAATACCATGGAACATTTTATCAGTACTTTGGTTTTTATTTGATGCAGGCGGACTGATTGGTTGTTGATTTAGGGACCACCAACAAAGTTCAGAACCGAGAAACAAGAATTAATAACTTTCTTGTTATGGCAAACAAAGACATTACAATACTGTGGGATTATTCTACAAGATGAAACAGATGAACACACTTGTTTTAATGCAAGTTTAACCCATTTTTGCCTACATTTTTATTGTAAATATTGTAAATATTTCTTCAGCAGCTCCCAGGTCATGGGTTAAATTTGGATAAAAGCAGGTGTGCCTCATCTGTGCCATGTAGAAGAACACTTTGAGACTCATTTTTATTCAGTGGGTCACATTAAAGCTATTAAAGAAAAATGTCAAATATACAGTGAAAAATATAAAAAATATATAAAATGGGTTAAACCTGGATTATAACAAATGCTCCTCATCGCCCCCTAATAGTAGAACAATATAACACAGATTTAGAGTGAGTAGTTCAAAATACAGCAAAAAATTTATTTTCTTGATATTTCTTAAAAACTTTACTTTGTGCTGGAAGTAGAAAACAAGAAAAATCATCCTCTGGCTCCTCTCTGTGGTCCTTCTGCAGTCGGCAGCCAACAGGAAGCGCCCAGACGAGGGCGACCCGTTCTTCCTGGCTCTGATTGGTTGATCTGACTGGGATGGCTGCGGCTCAGCGAACCACAGCAGGACCACTGAGAACAGGGTTCCCTTAAAAAGTCTTAAAAGCTATAAGGTTAACATTAGCATATACAGAGTTCCCTTAAAAAGTTTTAAAAGCTAAAAGGTTAACTTTAGCATATACAGGGTTCCCTTAAAACGTCTTAAAAGCTAAAAGGTTAACATTAGCATATACAGTGTTCCCTTAAAAAGTCTTAAAAAGTCTTAAAAGCTTTAAGGTTAACATTAGCATATACAGGGTTCCCGCGGGGCCTTAAAAAGTCTTAAAAGCTATAAGGTTAACATTAGCATATACAGGGTTCCCTTAAAAAGTCTTAAAAGCATTGAATTTCTGAAATTGAAAATAATACGTTAAAAAGACTTTAAAAAGTATTGAATTCTGTCAACCCTGCGAACATGTTCTTCCTGGCTCTGATTGGTTGGTCTGACTGGGATGGCTGCGGTTCAGCGAACCACAGCAGGACCACCGAGCTATAAGGTTAACATTTGCATATACAGTGTCCCCTTAAAAAGTCTTAAAAGCTATAAGGTTAACATTAGCATATACAGGGTTCCCTTAAAAAGTCTTAAAAGCTATAAGGTTAACATTAGCATATACAGGGTTCCCGCGGGGCCTTAAAAAGTCTTAAAAGCTATAAGGTTAACATTAGCATATACAAGGTTCCCTTAAAAAGTCTTAAAAGCTAAAAGGTTAACATTAGTATTTACAGGGTTCCCTTAAAAAGTCTTAAAAGCTAAAAGGTTAACATAAGCATATACAGGGTTCCCTTAAAAAGTCTTAAAAGCTAAAAGGTTATCATTAATATTTACAGGGTTCCCTTAAAAAGTCTTAAAAGCTATAAGGTTAACATTAGCATATACAGGGTTCCCGCGGGGCCTTAAAAAGTCTTAAAAGCTATAACGTTAACATTAGAATATACAGGGTTCCCGCGGGGCCTTAAAAAGTCTTAAAAGCTAAAAGGTTAACATTAGCATATACAAGGTTCCCTTAAAAAGTCTTAAAAGCTAAAAGGTTAACATTAGTATTTACAGGGTTCCCTTAAAAAGTCTTAAAAGCTAAAAGGTTAACATAAGCATATACAGGGTTCCCTTAAAAAGTCTTAAAAGCTAAAAGGTTAACATTAGTATTTACAGGGTTCCCTTAAAAAGTCTTAAAAGCTAAAAGGTTAACATTAGCATATACAGAGTTCCCTTAAAAAGTCTTAAAAGCTATAAGGTTAACATTAGCATATACAGGGTTCCCTTAAAAAGTCTTACAAGCTATAAGGTTAACATTAGCATATACAGGGTTCCCGCGGGGCCTTGAAAAGTCTTAAAAGCATTGAATTTCTAAAATTGAAAATAATACGTTAAAAAGACTTTTAAAAAGTGTTGAATTCCAATATCTGGGTCTTAAACTTCTTGGGAATAGAACTCCTCCGTATCGCATTATCTGCTGTTCTGCATCACTCTTAAAAAAAGAGACAGGCCACTTACGCCAGCAGCATTCAAGTCCCTTCACGATTTACTGTTCAGGTGTTTTTATTTTATGGTCTACCAAATAAGCTTATATAAAAACATGACCTGGGAAAATATTTAGCTATCACTGTATTTAAGGTGAGCACTGTTCTGAGGTCGCCTCTGCAGCCCAGAGTAGTTTTAATAATTAGAGGTTTTTGCTCGTCTGTTTGGCTCGTTGTCTGTGGTCTACGCAGGGATGCTGTGTTGTTGCACTCACTACTGTGCTGCAATGTTACATTATTCTTCCATAAGGCTTTACATTTGAGAGATAATAAATGATGGTATGTTCTTAAAAAATGTTCTTTACCCGTAGGTCGTTGAAATAAGTATTACGTTTTTGTAAAAATGGCATTAAAAAGACTTGAATTTGACTTGAAGAAACCTGTAGGAACCCTGTGAGAGGAGCCAGAGGATCACAGATTATCTACATTAGGTACTGCAGCTTTAAAAAGGGTAATTTAAAATCTCAGTGATTGATTTATTTGCACCAGGAACATTTTTTTATCAGGATTTATGTCAGCTTTCTATTTTATGTCACTGGACTAGTGGGTTGCAGCAGATGGTGGCTGGTGGATGTTTCCTCCCGTTAAACGGAGTTGTTCCTCTCCACTGTCGCCACATGCACGGTTGTCCAATACTAAAGCAATCTGAGGTTCCTATAAGACCAATTTCTGTGACAAACGTGAAGCTAACCCCAGGCTGGGATTCGAACTCGGGCTGTTATTGCCTTTGAGTCAATGATCCTGGATGTTGAGATGTGAGAAGAAACCGTTCCAGCTCACCTCTTCTTTCTAAAACATGAAGAGGAGATTTGTTTCAGCCAGCTGATTGCCAGTGCTCAGCAACAGGTCCTGTCTAAGAGGCTGTTTGCCCAGCAGGAAGGAGAACGGATCGATGTCAGATCTCTTGTGTTTTCTGTCTGTTTTCAGCCGTTGCTCGGCCTGGAAGTCGTAGTTCAGGCAGGAATTCAGAGTTGTGACAAGGTTTATGTTGGCCGAGCGGCCGAAACCGGAGCCGAGCGTTGCAGAGCAGTCGAATCAATCATTTAGCCGAGGACGGTGCCGAGAAAGACAAACAAACAGCTTATGACCGAATAGCGCCGCTTCCTTCTTCCATTTGGCAGCAGGAACGCAGAGATAAGGCACCGCAACGCTAAATACGTCACGCATTGTTTAGGTGGATTTATAGCAAACAGCTTAGCTGAAGATTACGTTCCTCTGTGTCATTATGTGGGCAGCGGTTTCATTCAGGGCCCCCGAGCTGAGGAGCCGCCGAGGGCTGGCCGGGTTGAGACTGCGCTCGGTTCTCTGGGACCAGAGAAGAAACCGAGGCAAAGACGCTGCTTTCTGAGGAAGGAAAAGGTGTCGAACGAAAGATTTAATGTATAATCAGTTCCTCCAGAAACTCTAGATTCTGAGATCACAGAAAGTCCACATGTGGTACATGAGGTGGGACGAGATTCTAATCCCAGGGAAGGAAGGAAAGGAAGGGAGGAAGGAAGGAAAGGAAGGAAGGAAGGAAGGAAGGAAAGGAAGGAAGGAAGCAAGGA
>JAVLVB010000408.1:4750567-4764481 GCA_032876305.1 Orestias chungarensis | reverse complement strand
ACACACACACACACACACACACACTTACACGCACACACACACACAGCAACGCTGAATAAACTTGCTCCAGTTCCAGTCGCCCACACAGAGCTGATCCACATACCAAAACCCCGGTGAATCACAAACACAGAAAAACGCTGACGGGCTTCAAAAAGAGGGTTTTAAAGGGTCCTTCGTGCTCACATAAAAAATATTAATACTAAAAAAAGTCCAAACTTTAAATCCAAGGTGGTCCCAGGATGGAAAATCTGAATGAAACGAAATCTTCTTTAGGTTCAATGCCTCCTTACAGACCCTTCAGTGATCTCAAAACATCACTGAGATCTCTAAAGGAGATAACTTCATGTACAGGATTACTGTTCAATAAATCAGTCAATAAAAATAAACTTTTCTGATCCCGAAAGGGAAATAAAAATACAATTGAAATAGTACTTTATTTATTTAAAATTCAATAACATGAAAATACATATAACTAATAGAAAAGAAATGAAATACTTAAAAATAAAATAATTATAATAATTTCTTTTTTAAATAAATAAATAACACAAAAATACAAATAAATAATACAAAATACCAATAATAATAAAAAATACAATAATACAGATAATAATTTATTAATAAAAAAAATAAAACGTGTAAAAATAATAAAAAAATAATTTTTGTGTATATAAATGAAACAATTGTTTTATTTATCTCTCTCCAATGGTCTCCATTCCCGCCACTCCACCTGTCAATCAGCTGACTGTGACGTCATTGCTGCGGTGGGAGGAGCTCCAGGATGCTCCTATCTTTAGCATTGAAGAGGGGAGGAGCTACTGCGCATGTGCGACTTTTAACGAAAGTCCCAGAGCGGAAATTTGTCACCAATCCAACGAACCAACAAAACTTTACTCGTCATTAAAGAGGAAATATTTATCTAGACCATCTAACATACTATAATAATATAATTCAAAGAACTTGTATTTCATTATTATTAGTTTCTTGAGTCTGAATCATTGTCATTGGGTGAGTAGGGCGGCACCCTTAGGCCCTCTACTGGCCAGCTACCACTTATCCACTGGAAGTCTCTCTCCCTGCTCAGTTCACAATTTTAAAACTGGACAACCTTGTATTTAAAACAGGGGTCGGTTTCTTTAACACTTATACTCAGCCAAAAAAAAAAAAAAGGAAATCATTACAATCTCTGAAACGGAGGGTTTTCCTGGCTACCAGTTCCTACATTTCTCCCATTGTGCGTCACATTTTCCTCTGTAACAATAACCCCGTTAAACTTTTATTCCTGTCCCCTGAGAGCGTTTTTCTGCATGTGGCTCAGACATCTTACTCTAAACGTGAAAGCTCCGGCACCACAGGGGGGTTCCCGTCACGCGTTACAGTTGCAAAGAAGCATGTAAGTCAGTGCACGAGGAGGCCATGGAGGGGAGCTGGCAGAAGCAGCAGAGGGCGCACAGACCAGCCCCGACTGTAAGACCAGACACAGGAACATCTGCATTAGAGTGACTCCATGCCACACACGAGGATCCTGGCGTCTGTGACGCTACGCAACATCAACAGGACTCCTATGATCTTTCATGGAGCGCTCAGTGGGAATGTGGAGGGTGTGCAGAAACACACCATCGAGAGTTTCGGCCGCCGTGGGCAAAAGTCCGACCCCCTCACCCAGAACATCACCACGGATGAGAAGCTTAGAAACACTTTCATCTTCTTTACATGGAGAGGATTACACTGTACGTGATGATTATGTAACGAGCCTGACAGAAGACGCCAATGGGAAAGTTTAACCATTTTATTTTGAAAAACTTGTCACCAACGGGCCCAGGGACCACTGAGAGAAGAAAGAGTCGGTTAGCAGCTGTATCATATCTCTTGGAGGATTTAATACAGCCACTACAAAAGTTTTAAAAAACTAACTAGTATAACAAGGACGTCTCAGGGTGGAGCAATCGATCTCAGAGCAATCAGAGGTGGGATAGAGCAACACTCCCTCAACGAGGTGTTTACCGATCCAAGCATCGGGTTCAGGCAAAGGAAAAGGACGCTTCAAGCCTCCTGACTGTAACTGTTCATCGTTCTGGTAGCAACAAGGTCTATTTAGTTCAGTGTTGAGATCAGAGTGATACTCAGAGGGGTATTTTTGTTTTTTACCAGTTGATTTAGTTACAGCTTCAAGTTATTTTGGATGTACGGTTTCAAATCCAAGTCCCTGATGTTAGCCTACAAAGTGCTTAAGGGTACGGCTCCCAGCTACTTGAATCCTCTACCGAAGGTTTAAGTCACAGCTCGGTCTCTTCAGTCATCAGTGGATTGAGGTCTAGCAGTGCCTACACCACGCTTAAGACAGTCCAGACTGTTTTCTTGAGCTGTTCCAAGATGGTGGAATGACCGACCAAGCGCCACAAGAACAGCAGCGTCCCTGTCTGTCTTCTAGAGACTCTTGTAGACCCACCTCTACAAAGAGCAGCTCCTATCCTAACTCTTACCCAGACCTCTATACCCCCTCTACTACTCGCTCTGTACTTCCCTCCATCTCCTCACTGTCACCACTGACTCTGACTAGGGAGTTTTCTCTAGATAGTTTATGGACTGATGATTACTGTAATATTGCGTCTACTTTGTGCATAAACATAACAAAACAAGGTTGAAAATGTTGGGTGGGAATTATAATCCATCAAAATGGCACCTGGTGCTGGGCTATGAGCCCCAAAGACATCGGTCGATGGGGAAAGCTGACATTATTGTTTCTCTGGGGATTTGACAATACTTTGACTGGACAGAAACACTTTTGTGGTTTTTGGTCAATCCCCTGTCTAAAGGTTTATGATGCTTTTCAGTTAGTGTCACAGTTCCAGTCATTCTACGATAAAACGACAAAAACATAATTTAATGGGAACATAATGAGAATCAAATCGGTCAGAAACACAGAAGCTTCATCCAGTTTGTTGTAGCTTGTTTCCGTCATTGTGGAGTCTTACCTCTTTGGCCAATAAAAGCGTTCCTAGAGTCCGATGTCGTCACAGGGTCATTACCGGACCTGGATGTAGCCAATCGCAGGTCAGGTAGCAGCTGCAGTAATTTGCTCCGAGTCCTGCTGTGTTTGCCTGCTGAGCTTTTACAGCCGACTTCATTATGGAACCAGTTATTTTAACTTCCCAGTGTGAATATATCCATTAACCTAACTGGGAGGATGTGGAAATTATCGCTTTGCAATAAACAATAGCAATGTTTCCACAAGCTGTTACCTTTTAAGGAGCAAGAACTTGTTCCTGAAACGTTCCGATAATTTCCGTGTTCTACCATAGAACCATCACAGACGCAAAAAAATAAATAAAAGAGTATCTGCCATGTTGTGTTTTTCCTTTTTGTCACGGCTAAATGTTTCATATTGAATAAAAACATTTTCAGAAGGTTAAAAAATAGAAATCAGTGTTTTAATATTAGTGTAATTATAAATCATAAAATATTTTATTAAGAAAACAACGCGCACCACACTTTTTTGTTCCCTTATCAGTAGCAACACCCCCACAGCCTAAGATGTCAACTAACAAACAGGGACTTTGTATAACTTCTCATCAGAGCAGACATGTGGAGTACCTCAAGGTTCTATTCTTGAGCCACTTCTGTTTAATATCTACGTGCTCCCTTAGCTCAGATTATAACAAGTAATCAGATTAGTTACTAAAACTATGCAGATGATACACAGCTCTACATCATGATGTCACCAGGTGACCGTGACCCCAACCAATAAACAGATGTGCCGTAACTTTCTCCAGCTGGACAGAAAAAAGTTTAACTTATTATCTATAGACCCTAAAAAGGAATGATAGAGTCAGCTCACAGCTTCCTTTATTACAGCTGGAAACTATCGGACCTGGAATCTGGGAGCAGTGATGGACTCAGACCTGAACCTTAAGGGTAGCATAAAGACGATTAAAATTCAGCCTTCCATCACCTGGAGAACATTTCCAGGATTAAAAAAAAAACGCTGTCACAACAAGATCCAGATGAACTCATTCATCTACTCATATTCAGTCGCGTTGATTACAGCAACAGTTTCTACTAATGATTGTCTAAAAAGTAAATCAGACAGAAGCAGTCGATCCAGAACGCTGGAGCTCGCATTCAAATTAAAACTAGAAAAGTAGAAAATGTCAGTTTTAAAGTTCTTACACTGGATCCCCGTAAACTTAAAAATAATCCTGTTAGTTTTTAGACCTGCTGTCTTTGCATCAATGATCTAAATAGGAACTGTATGACAGCATGAAGTAGGCTAAACGATCTCAAACAGTAAAACATCTCGTCCTGATCAGAAGGAATCCAAAGTCAGATGAGACACAAGGCCGATCTGGATCCATTTTCTATGTTATCCAACCCCCAGTGAGTAGTGGCAGACGGCTCCTCGAATTGATCCAGGTTCTGGTTCTGCTGGAAGTGTCTTGCAGTTAAAAGGGACTTTTTCCTCTCCACTGTCGCCACATGCATGCTCAATATGAGGGATTGCTGTTAAGTCAACAAATCTAAATGTCAAGATGTTAATCCATTTGTGAAGTTTCTGAGTGGTCTAGCCCAAGTCTAGATGTAAAACTAGTTGAGGTGACCTTTAGCAGGTGGCTCCAGAGCGGATCGACAAGTTAAATGAAACTGAATGTTTCCACATCTGAATGTTTCCAGGCGTTTTTCTGACATTGATCTGCAGACAGCTGGATAGCTCAGTTGGAATGTCACTAGACTTCCAATCCAAAAGTCATGGGTTTGAATCCAGCCCAGGGCAAAAAATACACCACAGCATCCAGTGTGGGTCCTTAGGCAAGACACTTTGCTCTACTGCCTACCTAGTGCTTGAAAAATGGCTGCCTTGGTGTGGTTTACACCAAAAACAATTTCCTATGGGATCAATAAAGCATAGATTATTATTACCATTATTATTATCTCTCTGGTTTCTGTGGTAAATCTAAAACAAAACCCCAAAAGTTGCTGCGTTTCTTTCCCGGCGTGATCCGTATAAAACCGGGTCACCTCTGATGATGTTTGGACGGATCCCAGACTCACAACTCAGCACCTCTGTTTTGGGTTTAGATAATTACCACCAAGTCAGAGAAGCCACGCCCCCTCTCAGGCCGCAGATCTGTCTCTGAAGCACCTCTGGTTAGTGGTCGCATCGGTAGCCACATTTGTTATTTGTAGATCAGACTCAATCCAGCTGAAGTTATATTTCAGCATATTTATGTTCTTAGTTGTTTTTATTTACAGATGCAGAGGTCCAATAATCTAACTGCATGCTTACAGACCGGATATTTTGAACACATGGTGATGAAGCCCTGGTATCGCTGTAAGTTATGATGTGTTTTAATTTTCCTAGTCAAACACAGGGCTGGAGATTTTCAGTAGGACGTAAAATGTTTAAACAGCTTCCACATGTTTCTTGGTCCTGACTGCTTAACGGCGGCTTTGGCTGGAAGCTTTGAACAAATCAGGGTTAACGCTCAGCAGCAAGTCTTGGCTCCATGAAAAATGATTTGTCTAAGCTCATCCGCTGAATCCTCGCGTCTCTGAGGCGTTCAGAGTCCGGATCGCTCCCGGCCAGCTGAGCTATCTCAAAGGTGTCTTCCTCAGTTTCCTTTACCAGCTTTGGATGTGATTCCTCTTTAAAACAACAGCAGGATTTTGGTTACCAGCAAACGTGAGTGAATGCTTGGCAGGCCCAGCGCGGCAAGCCGAGCTTCTCTGCCAGAGATCACAGCAACATTTACCAGAAACAGCTCTGGTTTAGATGTTTGGGCAAATGTGCAGCATGTTCGTAGGAAAGGTCAAAGGTCAGGGAAGTATTATGTATACAGGAGCGCAGATCGATGTCTTGCAGTGTCGAAGAAGGGAAAAATCAAACGTTCACAAGCTGAAACAGGTGAATAAACTTCATGACTGGATTAAGATTATTTCTCTTGTAAAGACTTGACATGACGAGTCGTGAATTAGCTCAACATAAGTCATCTGAATTTAATTGAGAGGCGAAGTCACTCTCCCCAAAGACAACCACGCATCACTCACCACTGGGCCAATCAGAACAGTTAGCCTAGCAGGCATCTGTCTGGACATGGCCAAAGTACCCAGAGAGAAACCACACACGCACAGGGAGAATCCATGCAGAAACAATCAAGGCAGGGATGGATTTAAACCAAGGACCTTCTTACTGCAACGCACAAAATATTTTTAATGCAAACTTTTATGCATCACTCACTTCTGGGCCGTTCAGAGCGGTTAGCCTCGATGTAGCGAAGCTTCTGCTGCTACTTCCTGTTTATTCAGCGATGCGTAACTTCCACATGTGATGAAATTACGCTTTTGTGTGGCCTGCTTGGTTCGCTAAGAACTCGTAGATGGAAACACGTATGGTTTGTATTTTCCTCCTCCTTCGTTTTTAAAATGCTACCAAAATTTCTTCAATACATATTGATAATCAGATATCTAGAATATTATAATCCAATACTGATAATGTCTCTCTCAGATCGGTGCATCCCTACTTTGGACTTGTACCATTTAGATCCCTTCTTCTTTCTGCCTTCAGATATGTTTAATTCAATTAAGCCTATTTCTGCTGTAGTACGAATTAAAACATAACTGCGTATGTTTTTAGAAACGTCTCTTTAAAAGTAGATGTGTAGTCCACTCAGGTCTGATTATGTTTGTCTTCTGACATATTAAAAATCTGTGTTTTTGTATGTAGTGAATCAGATGCTTACTGAAAACATAGGCAGCCTTGAATAACTGATTTCATGCAAATGTGTTTCTGATTGTAAAAGAGGCCTGTGGGGTTTGGACTCATGCTATGTTCAGAGACATGATGGAAATAATGCATTTAGCACATAAAATCAGAACATTCTCCCTTTTATAAAGTTGTTCTGTACCATAGACCAAAAACACCCCCCTCCCAAAACAACAAAAAAACTGTAAAAGCCATTTTCTGTAAAGGGAAGTGAATCCAGAGGCTCCCAGAAGCCCTCGTGTCGCTCCGGCTCGAGTTCTCCAGCCGTTTTCCATTATCTGCGCCCAAAACGGCTTGTTAAAAAGAACAAAACTAAAACCGCAGTTTTGAAAAGTACAGAATTCCTTCATAAATGGCCGACCCCTCCCGTCGGTGCTCTGGGTTCAGGCTGTAGGTGAGACCGCTGTGCTGCAGAACACATGACTGCATGGGCAACCACAGACAGCTTGGGGGGGATCTCCACTCATATATACACAATAACCTCCACAGGGCTGAGCTCACATATAACATTTACGCGGCTCAAATACACTGAAAGATCTCTGGTTGCGAGAATTGTTTTTTGTTTTAATCTTAAACCAGAAGTGGTTCTCAGCAGCTCAGATAGCAGCTCTGCAACAGCCGACGCCAACCCGGGAACGGTTACATTATCACTTAGGATGCCCCCAGGCAAAACAACCAAGCAGATTTGTTTTTTATTGAATCGTCTGAGCAGCTATTACCCTGTAATTGGCTGATTTTTAAAATCTAATAGTGTATAGAGGGGGATTTTCTTAAACATGCTGACTCTGAAATAGAATGTGTAACTGTAACCTTTAATGCTAGCTGAAGCTGAAAATCCAACTTTTACTTATATATTTTTTTGCCAATTTGCGATTAATGTCCAACTTTTTAGTCGCTGTTCGAATGGCCCAATTCCGATTTTATTTTTTTTTACACAAAAAAAAAACATTTTGGCAATTCTATAGTCCTACATAGTCCTTTTTCAACATGTCTGCAGTTGGAACAGTTTTATCGCATGTTCTCTAACCTTTGCGTCATCCTCATGAGACGTCTATCATTCGTGTGCAGAAGAAGAAGCCAGACGTGGTAAATCTGGATGTAAACAACGTGCGAAGCAAGCATTGTCTAGTTTAGCTTTCTTTTTTGTCCGCTTCCTTCATTTTCTTCCAATCCTGTGACGATACGGTCGGCTGCCTTCATTCAACAACTTTAACGTCCATCCACAGATGGCGACGTCCGTCGTTACTGACATGAAGATGGTGCTGATGGGTGTCTTCTATATTCTTCTTCCGCGCATGCTGGTCTCTATGGTTTCTGATGGAGGTCCCATTTAATAGTAAAACAAATGACAACACAAAGAACAAAATGTATTTCCGCTAAAAAATAGAAATCAAACATTGAGTCCTGCTGTGAGAAATTTTCCTTATTCTTAGTTGGCTTTGCTTAAAGAATCCAGAGACCTACCCACTCCTCGCAACATTCTTTAGACCGTGCGTTGGCACTTTGAGGGAATAATTGGTGATACTTCCACTTAACCCTTTATTGTTGTAGATCTTTATCAGGGAATACTTTAGCAAACCTTTAAGAATCAGTTCCATTTTTTATTTCCTCCTTATCTTGTGGAAAAAGGAGAGGGTAGAAGTTCAATCTCTAGCCCTTCACAAATTAATGCTTTTGTTTGTAGATTCACTTCCTTATTCCGTATTGCATTAAACAATTCAGGCCCCCGTAAGAGAGAAGAATTCCATTTATCATAGAAGGTTAGCTGACAGCAGGCTGGGATATTATTCTCCGTAATTTATTTAGGAGTCCAAACCTTTGAATGAACAGGTTTTGTGACACCAACTCAATTCCTCTTTCCTGATTCTCAGCAGCTGCTGTTTAATTTCCCTGGAGTGAAGCCCGTGTGTCCCTCTCCAACCAACCTGGCCAGTCGGCTGTAATCGCTCCCAGCTGCCGCTGCCTGCAGAGGAGCTGAGCTGCCTCTTCATGCCACTTTCTCTGTGAAATGTTTACCATTCGATACAAAGACAAAGCATCTGAGGCTGGTCCAGAGCAGAAATGGTGGAGCGGCACCAGACCACAAGCCTTTCTCACATACACACAGCTTACTTTTGCTTTCCATGAATAATCCTGTGTTTTCCTTTGCGGGCAAATTGGTGCACTTTAGCCATAATTGTTTCAAAACTACAAGCTAATTATGACCTTTTGAAAACAAAGTGCACAAATTAAATGTGACATTTTGCTGCGCCTGCAGAATATAAAAGCCCTCTTGGACTGGATGAAGCCCAGAAAAACCCAATAATGGAAATCGTCCTGCTGACCTGAGGAATAAAACGCTTCTCTCAATGTTTGGAAACGTCTCCAGCTCGGCCTGTTCTGCTGCTGTTTTATTTCAAATCCATTAAACGGCAGGATTTGTTGGGCAGAAGGTAAAATTGTGTGTAACTCTACAGGTCTCAGTTGACCTGATCCGCTCACAGGTGGTTTTTGGCATCCATTAAAGGTCGCAGAAGTTGAAGCTCTTTAGGAGTTCTTTGATATAAAAAAATATGTATTATTTTCTGGACTAAAAGCTTCAGAACTAAATGAACCAAGAAAAAATGGTCAAGGCTAATGAGTGATTTTTGAAGGCTGTTTGTAATTTATTCTACACAAGTTCTGGCTCTACAGTCAGAGGCATCATGGAGACTGATTATAGGTACCTAGCCTGACTCCGTCCCCAAATTATAGGTACGCTATTACGTCATTATTATGAGATAGTATCTCATAATAATGAGAAAGTATCTCATAATAATGAGAAAGTATCTCATTATTAAGAGATACTATCAAAATACTATCTAATAATGACATAACATCATCAGTGTGGCAGACATCGGCTTCCATACTTTTTTGTTGCTTGAGATATTTTGATGTTTCTGAACTTTTTAACTGGGTAAAACATGTTGCCTCTGAAGATTTATAGCAACAGAACTAGTGTGATCCTCTGGTTTCATCTAGTGGTGAAAATTGAGATTAGCTGTTGGTTTAGTCTAATCCAGTCAGTTTTTTCCCCCAAACCAAATAAAACTAGTTTAGAGCTTCAGAATGTTTCTAACACTTTTGCTTTCTACAAAGAAAATTTATCACTTTTACAGAAATATTGACCTGAGAAAATGTTCTTATTTTTTCAATAAGCACAATTTTATTTCTATTAAAATTAAATAAAGTTAGCAGAAGATCAGTTTTTTTATGAGGTGTTAATATTTGTAAAAAAGTAAGTACAGTGAAAAATTATAATTAATAAGAATAAGAATAAAATTAGACTTGTCTCACTCCAGACTCTTGGATGACCTGTTAACAGTTTTAGATTTGTAGAAGTAAAGTTAAACCGAACATTTTAGAGCTTCTGCCATCAGGTTGGATAAATCAAAATAATTTCTGTCAGCTAAATGTTTCAATAATCAGGAAAAGATAAAGACAGAGTTCAAATTTATGCAATTAGTTTGTTCACAATCAAAACCTGCAAAGCTAAAAATCATATTTAATTTATTTTTAGTGATGTGTTTAAGGTAATTAAAGCTGGAGTACCTCCCTACCATCACCCTAATCTTTATTATTAAATAGATAATTTTAATAATTTCTTATAAACACGGGAATTTATTAACAATTGAATTACCAAAAGTTACTGCAATAAAATCAGCTGGAGTTAAAGACTCCATAAACATTTATGATGCCATCTGAAGGACATTTTATTTACAAAAAAACTCAGGTTAGAGTGAAGAATCGAGTTTTATTCAAGTTACTTTAATTACTTTAATTCAGCACAAATAATCAGAACCTGAACAAAGAGGCGATAAAGAGATGAAAAGGTCCAGGCATCAATTTTACAATCAACATGAATTAAAGTTAAAGCAAAATTTTTAGAAAGATACTTATTCATAAAAAATATTCTATAAAAATGTATAAAATTTGATTTAGAATCAGATGTTATTATTATTACTATTAGTAGTAGTATTTTCTTTTTGCAAATTTTTTATTATATTTTCTCAACAAAAATTTAAAAAACATTTTTTACTTTAGCTGAAAATAATATCGGCATAAATTAAGAAACAGCTATAGAGGTTAGCCAAACATATATATATATAAACTTGGATGTTTTCATGATTTAATTATTAACTCTGCTTATTACAAATAACTCATATTGATTATTTAATGCTGTCTTGAAAAGTATTTGTGAAGGAAACAGCTGCAAAAATGTTTTTATTTGGTGATTCTGGTTTTAAATTCAACGTTTTATTGCTTGAAATGATATTTTGTGCCAGTTTAAATTTTAAATATATATTTTTTTCTTTTATTTTTTTTGAGAACGTTTCAGTCTCTATGTCTTCATACTTTTACTCCAAATGTATTCATTATTAAATAGTTAGTAAAATAGTTTAAAAAAATGAAACAGCAGATGCCAATTATGTAATAGCTGCTAAAATCCACCAGGTGGCAGTGTAGCATTAAAGAGATGATAGATAGATAGATACTAGATAGATAGATAGATAGATAGATAGATAGATAGATAGATATTTACAGTTTGTAAACAATAAAAGTAAAACACAAACAAAAAATATATTAAATTTATGTTCAGTCTCTGAAAGTTAATAATATTAAGAAGAATTTGGATAATGTGATATTGAACACAGTTTAGTTCATATAACTCGTTGCTAAATAAATAGGCGTCAATAATGTTAAAAGAGAATAAACCTTCGTGTGTTATAAAGTCATCCTGTGGAGTAAATTCTGCATATTTATTTTGATTATTGCTCCTGTCTTCATCCCGCCTCCCTGCTGCGCGCTGATTGGCCGCTCGTTGATTGGGCCGCCCTCTGATTGGCGGAGCGTTGCGGCTCGGGCTTTGTTTCCTCGCCTGCGGCTGAAAGTTCGGACGCTTCGGTTCTGCTGGTTCTGGTTCTAGTTGCTTCTCTGCGGGAAATCTTACTGATAAACTCCCGCGGGTCTTTAAGGTAAGTCAGGATTTATTCCCACATCTTTATGGTTCTAACAGAATAAAAGTTTGTGTCACAAATGAATCTTAATCATCTGTAGTTTAAACTTATTATGATAATTTTAATCGGAGAGATTGTTCTGATCGGCCTCAGTTTGGTTCCGACCCAATGAAATGATGTTGCTGGAAGATTAAAAGCTGGACTCAACTTTCTCTCTTTCTGCACCTCTTTAAAGATTACATAAAGAAGAAAAGATCAAATGTGATTCTAATGATTCATTTATTTAAAACAAAAAAGCATCAAATATTAATTAAATCTAATATTAGTAAAAGTCTTACAATGACGATTATATTGGTAAACATTGGTAAATATTGGTAAATATTGGTATATTGGTAAATATTGGCTATATTGGTAAATATTGGCTATATTGGTAAATGTTGGCTTTTTTGGTAAATATTGGCTATATTGGTAATTATTGGCTATATTGGTAAATGTTGGCTATATTGGTAAATATTGGCTATATTGGTAAATGTTGGCTATATTGGTAAATATTGGCTATATTGGTAAATGTTGGCTATATTGGTAAATATTGGCTATATTGGTAAATGTTGGCTATATTGGTAAATGTTGGCTATATTGGTATATTGGCTATATTGGTAAATATTGGCTATATTGGTATATTTGTCTGACATCAGTCACCGTCAAAATGTTGAGTGAACTTTTTAAATGTCGCAAGAATCAAGAAAAAGAACGAAGGAATCGAACCCTCACCCTCATCCGAATGCTTTGGAGGAAATGATCAAGGCTAACAAACGTAGAACTTTAGTTTTCCCATCAAACAAATCACAGCTTGTTCCGCACTGCTCAGTTTTTTATTAAAAATCAGACTCAGAATCAGGCTTTATGGGCCAAGTATGCTCACACATACAAGGGATTTGTTTTTGGTTACACAGATGCTTGCAGTGCATGAAAAATACAGTAAAGAAACATTTGTAACATTTAGCATGTGTAATTTATATATTTTTTCACATGCTAAATGTTACAAATGTTTCTTTACTGTATTTTTCGTGTCTTTACTGTATTTTTCGTGCACTGCAAACATCTGTGTAACCAAAAACAAATCCCTTGTATGTGTGAGCATACTTGGCCAATAAAGCCTGATTCTGATTCTGATTCTAATTATAAAAAAAAAATTAGCATTAAAGAATACAACCTTAAAACCCCTAAAGTTCGTCAGTCGACAATAATTGCGTCATTTGTGATATGACTATATCTGATTTGCTGTTGTTCACACTCATCTCCAGATGTTAGCTAGCGTGCGTTAGCGTGCGCTAGCGTGCGTTAGCGTGTCTCTCTCCTCTTTGCTCCCGCTCTGATCATCTACGCCTCGTTTTCGGCACGTCTGTTATTTGTGGCTAACGTTTTTAAGCTAGCTTGTTACGGTGGTTACACATCCTAACGAACGTTTAAAAGCGAAAAAAGAGAATTTTCACTTTCCTTTACCTGAAATCAGATTAAAATGAGAAGATTCAGTTTTGACTTCCTGTTTTTTGTTTATTTTTTTTCATCCAGGTCGTTTCTCCATCAAAACAACGATGGAGCTTCTCTGGATGTGTCTGCTGGTGGAGGTGATCGCAATGTTGTCGGCCGCCAGAGGTGAGTCACGTGACCCAACGCCGCTGGTTGGAGAGGGTCTGTTAACAAAAGGAGGGAGTCGTTTTAAAGATTTAGATGGAATTAAATCTGGAAATATTATCGCTGAAAGACCAGCAACCACATCGTGTTTAAGGCTTTATCTTTGTGGAAAAATTGATATTTGATCAATAAATGGATCAGAAGGAAATAAGCATGATAGAGTGGAGCTGAAACAGCTATTCTATTGTAATCGATTCAAATCAATTAATAAAATATGTAACAATTAATTTATTCATAGATTAGTTGCTTTATAATCAAGTTTTACCGTAAGCGTCTATTTTTAACACAATCTGTTATATCTGTGGTCAATAGGTGGCAGTAATGAGCTTCCTAACGCTGTGATCTACCAGTGGAGCAGTAGAAGAAGAAACCAGCCAATCGTTAGCCTTGTTTTGCTAGCGCATGGCTCATAAACACATTTGCCCTGAGCAAGATGGCGGAGCAGGAAAATGTAGGAAAGTCTTCTTTAAGTGAACATCTGAGACC
>JAVLVB010000408.1:4736276-4748417 GCA_032876305.1 Orestias chungarensis | reverse complement strand
AAGTCTTAAAGTAGCTCACAGTAAATGCACTTGAGTATTTTATAGAACACATGAAAAGAATCAACAAAACCCAAAATGATTCTCCCCTCGTCTTTTTTATGTCTCTTTTCCAGCTGAATCAAATGTTGTAGAATAAAAGTGAATAAATAAATAATGTGTCTGAGGGTGGAGGTCCCTGCTTCTGAAGACGTCTCTCTTTTCTGTGAGCTGCTCACACTTGTAGAGGACGTGGATCTACATGAAAAACACCAAAGGCAAAGAAATGATGCTCAACAGTTACCATGACGACAGTCTGGGTGGTCCTGACCACCTTCACCTGGCGTCTCAATTGTGGACATGTCCAACAACCGTCAACTATGCTTTTGTGTTTGAAGCTAAAATGCTACTTACTAGCGCGTACCGTTAGCAGCTTGTTGGCTAAAACCAGGTTTTCCTCATGTTTATACTCTTCCTGTCACATGACCTGACTGCCAGCGTTTGACTTTAATTCACTTACTTCAATGTGTTTGTTTGATCACAACATTTGATGTGATGGGGAGAAAAAACTAGGAAGTTTTAGTTTCAGGGCTGTGTTTTTAGATAAAAGTTAATTGTGTGTTTAAATTTGTAATATTTATCATTTTGAGCAGCAGTTTGACGCATAGCATTATTTATATTTTACTTTATTTAAAGAAATAAATTAGTATTTTTATTTTATCTTCATTTTCCTTTGGGATAAATAAACTATTTTTGATAGTTGGTTATTTTTTCATTTATGGAAATACGCTGTGGCGATACCTTCACATACATTTGCTTGCTTTTTGGTGTACGTGTATGTTGGAGTTATAGCGCCCCCCTCTGGAGAAAACTCCACCAGCCGCCACTGATGGTACCGTACCAAAAATGACATACATGTATAAGTTATTTTTGGCTATTTCCTCGCCTTTGTTAACCTTTCTGGGCTAATTTACTCCTTTTTCTGCTGTTTTTATGGTGGTTGGCGGACCAGCCGTGCATCATCACCACCAACTGGACTAGACTGGGGTTCCTAAATTAAGAGGAAAAAATGAAGGAAATTTTAGTAGAGCTGCATTAAAGAAAAATAAATCCTGACTTTAGGCTTTTATTTTAGATTAGAGAAAAGTTACCACTTTCTCGCAGTTCTCTTTATATATTTAGCTGAGGAAAAACAAATCCAAACGCTGCAATGGGATTTTCCCTAAGGAGGTCTTGCTTCGAAAACGTACGACCTCCACATAAATCAAACTGAAAGTCTTGTTTTCTCTGGTAGAGCAACTGGGAAACTGTTGGAAGTGTTGCAGGATGTCCTAGGATGTTGCCACTGGGAGTTGTGTGTGTGTGTAGCTTGGCAACAATTGAACCGTTGACCTTGTCTACATTGTGAGCAATCGCTGATGCTGGAATATTAGCACATTATAACGGGAACTTACTAAGAGTTTTTAGAGGCAGTTCTTTGATATTTAACACGTCCTGAATCCATTGCTTATCCACCGCTTTTTGGTTTTATCGGATGCTTTTGCTCACAGAGTCAGGAAGGCCAGCAGGGAGATGTTGAACTGGGATGAAGACTAGAATATTTGCTAGATTGCTCACTAGAGATTGTTCAGCACCAACATCGGCTCGCCAACCAACCAATCTCATTAACAGCAGCCAGTTAAAGCCTCGTGTTGTGGCTGTTTCTGGAGAAGCAATATAGACTTTTTAGTTGTTGAAAACTTGTTTGCTTTTAAAGTCAGTTAGCTCCTGATTATTGGTTTGTAATAAATGTTAAATGATTCCTGGATCTTTTCACAAAAAAATACCCATTACACATTATGATGAATAACAAATACGGTTTGAACTTCCTCCTCTCTCTCCTCTTGGCTTTGCCTTCATGCATTCATGACGTCTCCTTTTCAACTCGTCTGGGATCTGTTGCTGCAGTGGAGGTAGTATCTCAACGAGGAAGAAAGGAGAATTTAGGTGACTTTGGACGTTTCATGGTTGTTGGTGCCAGACGGGCAGAAACTGCCAATCTACTGGGATTTTCACCCACAACCATCTCTAGTGTTTACAGAGAACGGTCCGAAAAAGAGAAAATATCCAGTGAGCGGCGAAAACACCTCGTTGATGCCAGAGGTCAGAGGAGAATGGTCCGACTGGTTGGAGCTGATAGAAAGACAACAGTAACTCAAATAACATCTCATTACCACCAAGGTATGCAGAAGATCATCTCTGAACAAACAACACGTCCAACCTTGAGACAGACGGGCTACAGAAGCAGAAGATCACACCTGGGGCCACTCCTGTCAGCTAAGAACAGGAAACTGAGGCTACAGTTTGAAACTGGACAATAGAAGAATGTAAAAACGTTTCCTGGTCTGATGAGTCTCCATTTCTGCTGCCACAGTCGGATGGTAGGGTCAGAATTTGGCATCAACATGAAAGCATGGATCCATCCTGCCTTGTATCAACGGTTCAGGCTGGTGGTGGTGGTGTGATGGTGTGGGGGACATTTTCTCGGCCCTCTTTGGGCCCCTTAGTACCAACTGAGCATCGTCTCAACACCACAGTCTACCTGAGTATTGTTGCTGACCATGTCCATCCCTTTATGACCACAGTGTTCCATCTTCTGATGGATACTTCCAGCAGGATAACGATCCATCATGTCATAAAGCTCAGATGATCCCAGACTGGTTTCTGGAACATGACGATGAGTTCACTGAACTCCAAAGTCACCAGATCTCAGTCCAATAGATCTTTAGGATGATTGGCATCATGGATGTGGAGACGACAAATCTGCAGCAATTGCATGATGCTGCCATGTCAACATGGACCAAAACTCTCTGAGGAATGTTTCCAGTACCTTGTTGAATCTACGCCACCAAGGATTAAGACGGTTCTGAAGGCAAAAGGGGAACAACCCGGTACTAGGAAGCTTAACCTAATTAAAGATTAAATCAACTTTATTTGCCAGGTACATACAGGACATACTAGGAATTTGTTTTGGTGTAATTACACAGAGGCAGCCATTTTTTCGGCGCCACGTAGGCAGTAGCGCAAAGGGTCTTGCCTAAGTACCCACACTGGATGCTGTGGTGTATTTTGCCATGGGCTGGATTTGGACCTTCCAATTGGAAGTCAGGCAACATACCACTTGAGCCACCCAGCAATCCAAAATAAAGTTACAAGTAAATAAGAAAGAAATAACTTATTCCATTGGCAATTTATATTAAATTCAATCAAGCTGCTAACAAAAGTAGAACTTTTTTATCAGTATTTAATTATTTTAAATTCAAAATAAGCTGCTAGACCTTTCTTTAAAATGACTTGTAAGCTTGTTTTTTCAAGTAAGAGACGAGAGACTGCCTGTTATTTATTTTTCTGTAATGTATGAATGGGTTTTAAACCATTAAATCCAGCAGAGCCTGTGGTTGGTGTTGTGAAGAGGGAGCAGAAGTTGCTTCACCCAACAGACGGCCCCCCGATGACCTTCATGATAGATTTCGCTGAGCACCAAAAATAGAGCGAAGATCTGGGTGGTTAGCAGGTTTCACGTTTCCGTCACTGTCTGTCAGAACTTCCCCTCTTCAGGACGCGTCGTTCTCCAACGCAGGAGCCAGATGTTATGATTTGGAGGATGTGCTTTAAAAACTCCAGAGGTGGAGTAAACTCCAGATGTTTTCTCCCCCCGCTGCTAAATCTTATCCTCTGACATGATTCAGAGGGACAGGACATCCCCAGAACGTCCCTGAGGAATCCAGGCGTCTGCTGTCCAAACGGTTCTCAGGTGGTTTTATTGTCGACCGCCTGAGGTCTGACGAGCCGAACACACTAACAGAGACGCAGCGTTCATCTGGCAGCCGCGGCAAACATCCAGATGTAGGCGGGCGAGCTTTTCCTCTGCTGGGAGGACGACGCGTAAACGGGCGCAGACACGCATCCTGTCGACGTCGGCCATCACAGGCGGGCGCTCGCTATTTTAACCTGAGAGATGTCGACGACGCACCGTTCCTCCTACGAAAGAACCCGGAAACCTGGGGTGCGTTTAAGAAGTTACGTCCTAAATAATCAAGCAATTAATGGCAGAAATGCTGGGAACATTTAACGGTGACATAAATTAAAAGAACTCTAAGTGACATAAGTGTTCGTGTGCTTTAAGCAACAATAAGTAACTTTTCAACCTCCCTAAAATATGTTCATATGTTCGCGTCTTTCATGGCCCCAGGGGCTCTGTATGGCTTTAACCAGCTCTAAGCAACTTTGAGGAGGGTGGCAGGAACCCTGGCACACTAAACGACTACAAATGTGCTGACTGCTTTACTGCATACGTCACTTCCCCCGTTTATTATCTTCAGCATCATCATCTGACATTGTTTCACCACAATTAGATCCATCACCTCATCGCTATTCATCCTTCTCACAGACACTGGAGACAGAAATGTACTTCAATCCACCTGATCAGGATTTTACCACGCTAGGCGCTGGTGCTCATGGGAAATGTAGTCTTCCTTCAGGCTAAAACACTAGTGCTTTTGTACACAGTGGGTCACCACAATCGACCAGAACTGAAACTTCATTAATGTTGATTTAAGTGAATATATTTATTGTTTTCGGTTTTTTAAATTTAATGCTCTGATGGGATGAGGAAGGCCTGATTGTGATTGGCTACTAATTTGGTTTATTCGGTTAATTTTGATCCGTCCTGAGCTTTAGCATTAATGATGCTGTCACAGGAGTAAATATGATATAAAGTGTTACAGGAAAACTTCTCTGACTACATCCATCTGGTTCGTTTGATGTTATGATCTGAAAAAGATTTAATTTTACTTTGAGGATCTATAAAACATTGTAGAAAAAGCTAAATTGACACAGAACTTAGCGCTGCATCCTTTGGTCTGTGCTCACATCAGTGCTAGTTTGTTGTACGTTGTATTTATCTTACAATAAATAGAATTAAAAATAAAACTTTAGAGTGAAGTCGTGTCAACATGTATTTCAAATGTAATAGAAAGAAAAGTAATTTCAAAAATGTACCTTAAAACCATTGTTTATTTCGAGCAATTTGAGCGATTAAGGTTCTGTTGCACATGGCACAAGTTTGTGGTTCCGTTCTTATTGGATTACATTAGTAAAGGTTCCTGGACTACAGGCAGGTCTGCAGTTAGTGGATCAGGGGGAATAAAACAGCTTTAGTGTTTCTGGAATCAGCAGCAGAGCGTCTTTCTGTTCGGGGGGAGCAGCTCTGTTTGCATGGGAGGCGGAGGCGGTGGAGGAGAACATCTTGAGTAAACCGCACACAGATGCTTCAAACAAACGATGGCGAGGTAAACAACGCGGCCTCATCAGCGCATTCCTGCGCCCCCGACAGGCTGCACGACCCCGACCGCCCTGCTCCTTTCATCCTCGCTGCTGCAGAATAGATATCGCTGCAAAAAACGGTTAAAAATACATGATTCTTGATTATAAAACTATAGAGGGGTCAATAAAAAATAATCAGTTTGATCTTCACAGCCTGAAGTTGGACCAGGATGAGCTAAAGTTACTGTTGCTCTGAGTTTTATGGGCTCTGTTAACCGTCACACCTATTAGACCCATTTAGACAGAGTCAATGTTTGTCTTGAGCACTAATGGTGGTCTGTCTGCTCGCTCTCTGCGGGGGTTGACGGTGCAACACCCTGATGTTTGCAGAGCTGAGGGGGGCGGAGAGATAAGATGGAGAGAAGCAAACAAGGAAACAATGATATTAACCTCTTCAACTCAGAGAGGTTTAATGCTGGACTGCTTTATCTTTGCTGATATTTACAGCAGAAATCCGCCTGTAAAGCCCCGATAAGCTGCTGATTTGCAGGAGAGAGGCTTCACTTTGATTAAATACCATCAACCTTTTCACTCCAGTTGATCCTAGTTATCAGTGCCTTTGATAATCACAACAGCTTGGAATAAAAAAATATGGCAGCAGATGAAGTGAAAGACTTACAGCGACAGTGGAGAGGAACAACTTCCCTTTAACACGAAGAAACTCAGCAGAACCAGATATAAAACTCCAAATAGACGAATACCAAAAAAAGCAAGCAAATGTATACTGAGGTATGACACCAGAGTATTTACATCAAATAAAACAAAAACAACATTATAAAAACACTTTATATGAACAAAAACAGAATTTAATTTAAAAATACTTTTTTACCCCAAAGGAAAAATAAAACAAAAATAAAAACGATACTTTATTTATTTAAAATGAATAAATAAAGGAAACATTGGAAGATTGAACAAGTAATTCAAAGTTACATTTATATTTAACAGACGCTTTTATCCGAAACCACTTACAAAAAGAGGATTTAACATTGAACTACGACGCAATTTACCTGTAATATGCTAGGAGAGGGCCGCAAATGAGAGAGTTTAGATTGACCTGCACGGGGTTTTGGTCGCGTTAGTTGGCGCTCCTTGGAGGAACGGAGCGGAGGGGCAGTGACGTAAGGCTTTAAGAGGGTGTTGAGGTAGATGGGCGCTGATCCGTCAAACACTCTGTATGCCAGCATTAGTGATTTGAATGTGATGCGTGCAGCTAAGGGAAGCCAATGGAGTTCAGTGTAAAGGGGTGTGACATGAGATCGCTTTGGCTGGTTGAAAACCAGGCCAGCTGCAGCATTCTGGATCATCTGTAGCGTCTCACAGCACAGGCTGGAAGACCTGTTAGGACGGCGTTGCTGTAGTCAAGGCGGGAAATGACCAAGGTCTGAACTAGGAGCTTTGTTGCATGTTGAGTTAGATATGGCCTAATCTTCCTGATGTTGAATAGAGAGAAGCGACACGATCAAGCGACTGAGGAAACCTGATCCGCAAAGGTCAGCTGATCATCGATCATGACACCCAGGTTTCTTACAACCTTAGTGGTGCCACAGATAGGGAGTTTAAACTGATGCTGATGTTGTGGTGAATACTTTCCTTGGCTGGGATGACAAGCAGTTCAGTTTTGGAGAGGTTCAGTTGGAGGTGGTGATCTTTCATCCATGCAGATATGTCAGAAAGACAGGCTGAGATTCATGTTGGTACTGAGAGGTCATCTGGAGGAAAAGACAGATAGAGCTGGGTATCATCTGCATAGCAGTGATAGGAGAAGCCATGCGAATGGATGATTGGGCCCAGCGAAGTAGAGAGGAGGGGGCCCAACACTGAGCCTTGGGGCACCCCTGTGGTGAGGTGGTGTCGCATCAATGTTTGGCCTTGCCATGCCACCTTGAAGGATTGTCCGTTGAGGTAGAAGAGAGTAGAAGAAGAGTTGGAGCTTAATAAAAGTCAAATAAACATTTAAATCCTTCAGCTGAAACTCTAACATGTTTCTGGAAAACCTTCAGCTCATTTTTGACTTTAGAATAAAACGCCTGATCGGTTCACTGATTTCAAACATCCAGATTTAGTTAAGAAGGAATAGAAAATTATGTTTTTTTGTCTCTGCTAGCCTTCCAGCTCTGAGGAAACGTAATTTATCCGTATCGCATTTCGTCAAACAGAACCCAACATGCTCAGAAATTTCTACCCCATTTGTCCTCTCCTGGTTTTTCCCTGTTTTTGAATCTGATCTCGCTCTGTTTTGTCCTCCGCTGCGGCGGCGGCGCGGTCCCAGCACGACCCCGCCGGGTCAAAGGGTGACGATGGAGGTTTACTCCCTCAAAATAAGTTTTTATTTTAAAGCCTGTTGTTGCATGCCTAAAAATATGGAAGTAAATCTGTTCCATAAAAAAACTGATTAATCTGATGCTTTCCAGCTCGTCGTTAAACTGAACGTTCGCACTGACGGCTTTGGTTAATAATCATGGCTTTTAGCCAAACTTGAATAAATTTAAAGACAGTTGTTTATTTTTCCCTGTAGGTAAACTTAATTTCAGCTGCGGTTTATGTCACAAAGACACAGATGGAACATGAAATTAACAGATAAATACGTCCACCAGGAAGGAGTTCGTACTAAAACTGATTATTTTCACCACAACAACCACTTGTTCACTAGTTCTAGTGCACCGATCACCCTCTCCCCCGGGCCAATATCTGTGTGTGGTTTTCTCCAAATTAAACCTCACTAAAAGTTTTTCAGGAAGGAAAAGAAACAGCTTAGATGGAAAGTGAATAGATTAAAAAGAGATTATCCAAATGTATCCACCAAGATAACTACTATTTTTACTGACCCAACGAAGTTAATGACATGCAGTTAATGTCTTTATCGACCGATCTCCATCTGATTCTTCTGTATTTGATCCAATTAAGGGGAAAAATCGGCCTATTCCAGCCTTGGCTCGTGGACTTTTGTAGGGAAGTAAATCTGTTCCATCAGATTTTGAAATTTATAACTCTTTGAATTTCAAACAGCAAAACTCTAAGCACTGAATTGAAATATGTGAATTTTTAAAATCTGAAATAAACCTCAGTTTTTCAAGATTATTTTTCTCCATTAATTATTCAAAAGTAAAAAAATAAGGGGGAAAACATTCACAGATCTGCTTTTGAATATTCTAAAACTAGTTTAAAATGATTGAGTCGAGGTTTGAAGTGTCGATGTTTTATTGTTTTTTATCTAGAGAAGAACAAATGTGCTGAAGGCAGCGAAAAATTAAGCGTAATTGCCCTTTAGTCATTTCCCAAATCTGTAGCAAACTTCAGCTTCGTGGTTCGATGTAATCGGTGTAATCGGTGTAATCCCAGAGGATCGAATGTTAAAACGCTTCTTTCAAATTTTCCTCTTTTAAATTCAAAGTTTTTAAATTTCAAAATCTCATGGAACAGACCTTCTTCCATATCCAGTATTTTATTATTCATGTAATTCTCATACCGATTTTGAAAGGTCATGAAGCAATTTTGACGTGTAAATGCAGAAATGTTGAGTTCATGCGTGGAACCCAACAGAACCCGCGAGAGCAACCTGAAGCCGGCGGGGCCAGCTGTCCATGAGGAATCCATTGTGTGTGTGTGGGGGGGATTGGGACGTGAGAGGACTGTGAGAAATGTGGGGGTGGGGACGTCACATTCCCGCTGAAACCAAACGTATAGCTTTATGTCACATGCTGCTGGTTTTCCCCGCCACAGTAAGCGCAGTACGTTCAAAACGATCGTCCAGTACAGTACTACATCACAGTAGGAACACGACGACGTCCAACATCTAAAATCGAGACGTCCACCCGATCTAACTTCACTATAAACAAGTGACTTCTTTCAGGATTGACGTTTTATTTCCTGATCTAACGGTTAATTAGTTTAGTGTCTAAAAACATTAAAAACTTTCCAGCGTGCACCAAATTGTAAAATCTTTAACGCCTGGATTGAGAACCTTGCATTTTTTTATTTCTGGGATGATCTGATCCTGCCTGCTGGCGCTGATAAATAAGGATTATTTTTCTTTATTCTGTGTTTAAAAGAAAATCTTTATAGGAAAGTTGAACATATAGCCTCTCTGCATCAGGACGGCAAACCTTCCAGGTCCTTGAGAGTAACTGTATAAACGACGCCCGCCCATCCATCAATGCTTGGGTTGTCATGATTGTCCATCAGGAAAAGCAAGACGTGGTAAATCTTGACATAAACAGTGTCCGAAGCAAGCAGTGCCGAGTTTAGCTTTTTTTTACCCCAGCTTCCTTTATCTTGTTGACAATACGGTCGGTTCCCATCGCTCAATGACTTTAATGTCCGTCTACAGATGGCCGCGGCCTACCTACCCACTCCTCACGACATACTTTAGACCAGGGGGGCTCAATCCGGCGATCGCGGGAGTTTTGCCTGTCGAGCGCACGGTATAAAAGGAAGTAGATGGCGTCATCCATCCTTCCGTTTATTTTTTTATTTGCATACCGGCAAGTAAACTGATGTGTTTAGTCACGCAAACACAGGCTAACTCTACGGTAGCTTTGCGTAAGCTGTCTTGGCAAAAACTACAGTGTCGCGCAGCGAGTCTCCCCGTCTCTCTTAGCAGAGGCGGAGCTAGAGTAGCTAGAGGCCGGGGCAGCACAAGACCCCCTGAAATCGACATATGGATACGTATATGTATTTATAGACTTATCCGTGGCTGCTTGTGCTTGAGGGGCTGTTAAATCCCTTAGGACTGGTCATGTTTTAAGTGGCTCGCGAGGTTGAAAAGTGTGAGGACCCCTGCTTTAGACACTTAGCTGACACTGAAAGGGGATTAATTGACGGTAATTACACTAAGACCAGCCCTTCACAAATCAATGCTCTTGTTTGTAGAGTTACTTCCTTATTCCATATTGCATGAAACGATACAGGGCCCTTAAAAGGCCACTTGCATATTCCTAGATTTTCAAAACGTCAGCAGTCAGTGCAATTAACGGTATATCGCATTTTATCCCAAATTTCGTCATTAATGTGGGACCTGCGTCAAAATTGTGCTGCACAACAAGCCAGATGTGGTATATCTGGATGTGTCTGAAACAAGCAGTGCCTAGTTTAACTTTCTTAATTTTTTTTCTTAGCTTCTTTCGTCTTGTTCTGATCTTGTGACGATACGATCCCGTCGCTGAACAACTTTAACGTCCGTCCACAGACGGCTGCGTCTGTCTTTAATGACGTAAATGTGGCGCTGCTGGAAGACGTCTACGTTCTTCTTCTGTAGTCAATAAACCGTTCACTCAGAAGTTTGATGGAGGTTGAATTTAATTCCTAATATGAATAAAAAGTCTGATTTTAGGTAAAAAGATTCAAAGGGCCTTAGTTTCCAGATGGCTTTTTAGTTCTTAGACATATTTAATCTGAATTTGTGGTTGTGCTGATTAATCCCAATTCTTATCATGACGGTTTCATTATATGATACATTTAGTATCTATTTTCTATTTATCCTTCTATCCTCCATGTAAAAAAAAGCGAGAATTCAAACATTGACCGGATCTGTAAAAGATTATAAGAACAGATACTGAGTTACGGCTGCGGTGAAACCGGGGGACGATAATCCCACGCTGCGCTAACGTCTCACTGAAAGTCCGGCGGAGCGCTAAACTGCATTAATCATTCCCACTCCTCGACCCTTCACCCCGGCTGGTTCAGCGTACTTATTATGCGGAGGTAATCCTGGTGTTGTGCCGGCACCGTCGTCACGTCGGGACACAGCAGGCCTATTATTCACGTGTAATCAACGAAGGTACTTAGCCGGCTAATGCTCTCTGGGATTAAAACAACGCCGGCTGGGGGGGGCTAAAGTTTTACTCTGAGCAGAAACTGCTGGTGTTCTTTCTTTTTTATTTGTTTGCTCTGGAATGAGATCAGGCATTAATGAACATTCTTACCAACAAAAACAAACAAATGTAAAAGCAGCCGATCAGATCTGAGGCTGACGGACGCATGAGGGCTGAAGAAGAGTCAGAATAAAAATACAGAAGCAAACGAGAATAAAAGATGAAATAAAACTTTACATTTAGCTGCAGGTTATAAAGTGAACATGGATAATATCAAAGTTATTTATTTTTATGATTAAGATTCAACAAATTATTAGAAAACACTCAGAGGTTTAGATTCAACCAAAAAAATGAACTGGACAAATGTTTTATAACTTTACTAACTCCCTCATCCATTCATCCATCATCCATCCATCCGTCCATCTGTCCGATGTTGTAGTAGTGCCAGTCTCTCCCTTAGCTTAATTTCTTCTGTTATTTTGGTGTCACTCGTTCACTGTTGATTGTAATTTGGTTTTTTTTGGACGTTTGTGGCTCCAAACCTGAATTACTTTGTTGCACTAAATCAATCAAACACATGTTCACTTAAATGCAGTAGTGTTTAGTTTATTGGTAGGAATTTCATTTATATTTTCAACATACTCAATACTCGGTTATTATAAATGTCATTATTAATATAGCAGAACAGCTTTCAGTGTTTAAATTACTGTTAGCATGATTCTCGTCATTATGGAGGATTTTCCTCCTTCTTCTTCTGTTTAGAGATACTTTATGAAAATAAAACAACATTTAAAGGAGGTCGGGATTAGGAGTTAGACAGTGACCCACCGTTGAACAAATGGACTTAGTCACGGCTGAGGATCCGTGTGGAATGTGTGTGTGTGTGTGTGTGTGTGTGTGTGTGTGTGTGTGTGTGTGTGTGTGTGTGTGTGTGTGTGTGTGTGTGTGTGTGTGTGTGTGTGTGTGTGTGTGTGTGTGTGGGGTGTGTGTG
>JAVLVB010000408.1:4704483-4718563 GCA_032876305.1 Orestias chungarensis | reverse complement strand
GTTCCTTTATTGTTGCTCCTGCAACTCTAAATGAATATGAACTGAATTCATTAACAGTATTTAGCGCCTTTATTTTCTTATGAGCTTATTTTACCGCGCTGGTTCTTCCTCTCCTGCTTCAACTCAGACATGTTTTGGTCTCAGATGTTCACTTAAAGAAGACTTTCCTACATTTTCCTGCTCCGCCATCTTGCTCAGGACAAATGTGTTTATGAGCCATGCGCTAGTAAAACAAGGCTAACGATTGGCTGATTTCTTCTTCTGCTGCTCCACTGGTAGATCCCAGCGTTAGGAAGCTCATTACGGCCCCCTACTGACCGCAGATATAACAGATTGTGTTAAAAATAGATGCTTACAGTAAAACGTGATTATAAAGCAACTAATCCATGAATAAATTAGCTGTCAACTATTTTAATAATCTATTAAATCGGTTATTTGTTTCACTTCTAATATTTAGCAATCATTGACTTAAACAGGCTCCCATAACTTGATGAAATATCTTTTGTGAGTCTGTTTCATCGTTTTAAATGATGATGAGATGATATTTGTGAGCTGATCGCTCCACCAGCGCCGCTTCTTTTCTCGTTATTGTTCAGGATCGGCCCCCGGCCCTTTGTCCACCCCCTCTGTGGCCCCGCCCACCGCTCACCCTGGTGCTGAATGGACCCAAGGGCCGGACCTGGCCCGGCAATTAGTAAAGACATGTTTACAGGAGAAAGAAGCTACAGAAAATTCTCTTTTGAAGTTTTACAAACTTTTGTTTGCCGCTGAGAGAATCATCAAAGCCGGAGGCCGAACCTTCATCACACAACCTCCTCCTCCTCCTCCGTCTGCCCTGTCTTCTTTTTATTTCCCCCCAACGCTGCGATTGTGCGCCACTGAAAAGCCGTCGCTTTGATGCAGATTGTTCCAAATTTCTCACCTTTTTCATTAATCGATGCAAAACTTTTGATGTTTTAGAAGTTTTTCTTTTTTTTGATGCACAGCAACTTAAAGTTGCTCACTCTTGTGACGTGGAAGGAAAAAGATCAATGATTTTCAAAGTTTCTTACAAAAGAAGTATCTGAAAAGTGTGGCATGCTTTTATATTTGGCCTTTGAGGTGAAACTCAGAAATGTGGAAACTGAAGGTTCTTTTTAAAACACCACCAGCTCTGCCAGGTTGGATGGAGAAAATCTGAGAGTATCAATCATTCCTTTGGTTCTGAGTCGGATTCAGGTCTGGACTTTGACTAGGCCGTTCTAATCCATGAATGTAAAGCATCCTATCATACCTCTGGCTGCGTTTTTAGGATGGCTGTCCTCCTGCAAGGTTGAACCTACAAACTAATCTCAGGTCTTCTGCAGCCTCTAACAGGATGTATCTCCACCCATCTTTCATTGGCATGATGCTGCCACTACCGTGGCTTATAGCGTTTTAAAGTTGAGCTGTATGTTGGTCAGAAACGTCGGCTTGCATAAAATCTGATAACATCCCAAATATATTCAATGGATTATATTCATTACATATAACACACAATTCTGAGTAGAATCCCCTAGCATGATGCTGCCACCACCATGTTTTAGTTTCCATCCTCCCTCCATGTTCAGTTAAACTTTGAAGTAGACTTCTCTCTAGTTTCACTTTAAAACTAATTTACAGGAACTTTCCAGCAAAACAAACTTGTTTTAGGTCAATAAAACTTGAAACTTGATGAATCATTTGGTTCTCTCGGCAGATTTGTTCTCCAAAAGCAGGAGAACTAAGATCTTGGCACTCAAAACAGAGATACTTCATAAGATTTTCTGTTTTTAGCAGTAAAGAACCCTACCAGAACTGAGGATGAGAACCGGAACATCTGCTAATTGAAGGGAATTATGAACAGCTTGACTGCATGTGTTTAAATCTTCAGAGTTATTTTGTCTCATTTACTCGTTTCTGCGCTTCGTGTTTAACGTAAGAATCAAGAATCAGTTTATTGATATAGCGCCAATTTATAACAGGTGTCGTCTAAAGGCACTTCACAGAAAATCAATTAAAATCAAGGATACATTCTAACAAATACATTTGAAAAAGTTTCCAATCTATGGAACCCCAGCAGATGCATCGAGTCATTGACTTGCAGCATTCACTCCTCTGGAATCAGCAGGCAGAAACAATGGCTTGTGTTGTCGTTGACTTTACAGCAATCCCTCATACTCAGCATGCATGTAGCGACAGTGGAGAGCAAAAACTCCCCTTTAACAGGAAGAAACCTCCAGCAGAACCAGGCTCAGTACAAGCAGCCATCTGCCACAACCGACTGGAGGTTTGAAGAGACAGAAAGCTAAATTAGAAGCACAGGATACTGAAATAAAAGAGTTTATAGCAGAAGTTGTAGAACGTCACTGGAAGCATCTCAGCCCATGTTCTCCTCCAAGAAGCTGTCTCAGCTAACAGAACCAGCCCAGGTGTGGGTACTATGGAGAGATTCTCGGAGCCCCCAGTGAACCTGGAGTCTGAGAGCGAAGTGCTCTGTTAGGGACATAAGGAGTAATCAGATCTCTAATATACGATGGAGCTTTATTAGTGAGGGCTTTATATGTCAAAAGAAGAATCTTAAAATCTATTCTAAGTTTGACAGGGAGCCATGAAGGGAAGCTAAAATTGGGGAGATATGATCTCTCTTTTTAAGCTTCATCAGAACTCATGCTGCAGCATTTTGGACCAATTGTAGACTTTTAATTGCATTTTGTGAACTTCCTGCTAATAAAGAGTTACAATAGTCCAGCCTTGAAGTAACAAATGCATGGACTAGCTTTTCAGCATCTATCCTAGAGAGAATATTTCAAATTTTTGCTATATTCCTAAAATGAAAGAAGGAAATTTTACAAACCTGTTTTATATGAGACTTGAAAGACTTTTCCTGATCAAAAATAACACCAAGGTTCTTTACATTATCACCAGATGCCAACCTGATTCTATCCAGGTCAAGTGGCTGACTAAGCAATTTATTTTTTAGAGGTTCTGGTCCAAAGATAACAACTTCTGTCTTTTCAGAGTTCAAGAGCAGAAGGTTTAATGTCATCCACACTTTCATGTAATCTAGACATGCCTGTAATCTACCAAACTGACTGGATTCATCGGGATTTATAGATAAATACAGTTGTGTATCATCAAGATAACAGTGGAAATTAACACCATGCTGTCTGATGATTTTACCAATAGGGAGCATGTATATAGTAAATAGAATTGGGCCAAGTACAGAACCCTGTGGTACTCCACAAGTAACCTTACAATGCGGAGAAGATTTGTCATATAGATGAACAAACTGGGATCTATCAGACAAATACGATTTAAACCAGCCTAGTGCTGTTCCCTTGATCCCCACAGTGTGTTCGAGCCTCTCAATGAGGATATTGTGATTGACTGTGTCAAAAGCAGCACTGAGATCTAACAAAACTAGAACAGACACGAGCCCATTGTCTGAGGCCATGAGAATATCATTAGTAACTTTAAGGAGAGCTGTCTCAGTGCTATGATGAGCTCTGAAACCGGACTGAAATTCTTCAAATAGGTCATTATTCCTCAAATGCTCCCTCAGTTGATTAGCAACAATTTTTTCAAGGATTTTAGATAAAAAAGGAAGATTAGATATGGGTCTGTAATTTATTAAGTCTTCTTGATCAAGAGAAGGTTTCTTAAGTAGGGGTTTTATTACAGCTACCTTAAGAGCCTCTGGTACATAACCATTCACTAATGACAGATTAATCATATCCAAAATGGGGGTAATAATAATAGGAAATACTTCTTTAAACAATTTTCTCGGGATTGGATCCAACATAAACTCAGTCTTGACGTAAATGAACTCGTGTTTCGTTTCCTGGCTACAGAGCGTCTCCCCTTGTGGTTCTGGTGAAAACATAGCAAGGTTTTGATCAGCCTGACAGCACATCACGCTTTTTAACAATTTTCTGCGCTGTTATTCTGCTTCCATAAAAACCTCCATATTTACTTTCTGTGCGTGTTTTTAGCTTGTTGAGCTGCAAATGTCGGTCTTGATGCTTAATACGGATTCTTTTTGCTGAAATTAGATTTAATTTTGCTTTGTTTTCATTAATAAACCAGGCACCGCTTGCTTCAGGCAATGTTTATTCCAGATTTGCCACGTCTGGCTTCTTCTGCTGCACAATTATGCCGGACGTCTCACGTTGATGACGGAAAACGCGGGTACGATGCGACATGACCGTTCAGACTGCAGATGATTTTCAAACTTTTGGAGACGTTTCTGATTTAGTTCCACATATGGAAGTGGCAGAACTGATCAAATGTTCTGCTATTATTAGATGGATTCTTTATTCTTTATGGATCGAAGGAGTGCAGATATAAGACATAAAATCTAGGAAAGTGTGGAGTCTGTCTTCTCATCTTCTATAACGTTATAGATGACCTTAAATGGTCCAAGACTCTAAGTTAGCATAACGGGACTAAATAACTGGCTCAGCTATGCTGCTATGTTATGTCATGTTTGCTGTTTACTAGATGTGGGAGAAGCAGGTTTATTCTCCTACATTTGGAAACAACAACTCACACGTTTCTCACACTTTTCCATACTTTCCTTGCAGAAAATGGGACAAAATTCAGCAGAATTCACCACAGAGTCAAAGATTTTTTTCTTATGCAAACTGAATTATTGTTGATTTATTCCCCGTTTATTGTTTAGTTCTAGTTTTAACTGATACTGTTTATAACTAGCAGACATGAATATGTTGAAACGTGACCCAGCTGCGCATTCATTGCGGCCCGGATTGCTTTTACATTGTTGTTGTTCATCAAAGCGAGTCTGTCGGCGTGAAAGCCTCGCGCGTTTGAGGTGGAGCGAGATGAACATCGACGTGTCAGGAGGACGAGTGCAGATCCATCAGAACCAGCCGGGATTGTCGTGTGGCACGTAAACAGCAGCATGACTAGCCAGAGTTCAGCTCCAGCAGGGATCTCCTGGTTGACTGTCGGCACTAAATAACATGTAGAAACTCAAACGCAGCATTAAAGTGATTTCAAACGTAGGTGACGCTCCTGTAGTTGCTGTACTTAAAAAAATGAATGAACCCCGTAACAGGAGAAGCAGCCTAAATGTGTCTGAACTGGTGCTAATGGGCCGATATTCAGCAGGAGGATAATTTGATACGTGCAGCAGCGCGGCGGCGTTCAAAGTGTTTAGCCGAGGCCGGCGGTGTGCGTTTCAAAGGCGGCGCGTGGCGAGGGATGTGAGAGAGTTGTCAGCTGGGCAAAGTGGAGCCCGGCCTTGATGTTTGCTAGAGTTACGCGGGGAGACGCGCTTGGATGCGCAGGTAAGGAATGCTCAGCGATGCGTGCGCTCCGTCCGCGCAGCGCCTCACAAACGATCTTTAACCCTTCAGCTTCTCGACATTTTGTCACATTAAAACTGAACTGACGAGCGAAGCCGCTCGAGTCAAATGCATTCCATACTTTTGAGAACTTTAATGTTTGTTTTTGATCCACTTTCCAGTTATATCTTTGTACATTAAACTAAATGAACGAGATTTTTGCTGTTTTTACTGATTAAGCTTTTCTTTGACTTGCAGTAAATCCATCAGAAACATGTTCGTTAAACCGACTTCTGCATTAATTCAGAACAATCCTAAAAAAAAAATCTACGACTCTTTTGTTTTATTATTCTTGGAGTGTATTCTGTCTGCACACTTATTTTTTTAAATAAAGATTTATTATTTCAACTGATTCTGTAAGAAGAACCAGAGATTGTCATTGTGGAGCAAACATCCAAACATTAAACGTTTGGAGAAAAAATCCCAACTGAGCATCCAGAGCTGCTGGTTGAACGTAGCATTCTAGTCTAGGCTCTAAACCTAAAACCTCTCATTTAAATCAAACCCTGATTCAGTAAAATGTTTACGTTTTAAAGCATCTTTAGCCTTTAGCTCTGTTAGCATAGCTGTTGCAATCAAACAGCGGTCACTGTTAATGTTTCCAAGAGGAAGAAGTTCCTTAAAAGGGACGAGAAAAACAAAAGTTGTTTTATTTCATTCAGCCTTGCTGTTATCTGCTGAAAATGTTGTTCTCTTCTTCCCTGAATAAACCACGCTGCAGTCTGGACATGTTGTCGGTGCTTCTGACTCCATTTAAAACTTCACTGACTCTGTGATGAGCAGCTTCACTCAGCGGCAACATTCACACCAATCAGGGTTTTAACTTTGCCTTCACTGACTGGAAATAAAGTCTTTTTTTTTTTTAAGTTCCTGAGCTGATGTCACCTAGAAAGCCGTCTGAACTTGACAACCAGCTGATTTCCTGTTCCTGTTGGGTCTGATGATGATAAATAAACATTTCTCTGGGCTCATTTAAAAAAAATCATCCCAAAGCAGAATATCTGACGTCAGCTGTAGCCTCACGGCGTTCCACCTGTGGTTCCTCAAGACGCTAAACGCACCAGATGTCCAAACATCGAGGCTGCAAACACAGAATAGTTCTCTAGTTCCTCGGAATCGTTTTTCTCGTGGTTGCAGACGCGTGTTTTCCAGATTTTACCTCGCCTCCTTCTCGCGACAATCCCTGAGCGTTCATCGCCCGACCTCGCCGCTCCGTAGCTGAAGCGTGAAACAGTGATGGAAAACAGACGCGTAAATAAAAGCCGTGAAAAGGAACCAAAACTCTGGTTTGCTTTTCTTTTCACACTCTGAACTTTACCAGATGTACGACACAGTACCACTTTTCTACACAGCGTCTCACAAATTAATGCAACATTATTGAAATACATACAACATTCTAGAGAAAGGTACAAAATACTAAAATTACATATAACAAATTAGAAATCCAGATATAAACTCCTATGCCCCATAGAAACGTGGCGTTTTTAAAGCCGACTTGTGTATTTGGATAAAATCAGTTGGAGATTGAATTACTCGGGATTCCCTATTAACGCTCCGTCTCTCCCTACTGACTGAAAGCTTTCTTTTCTTTATCGGGACACACAAAATGTGTTGAAATAAAAAACATGCTGCGACTAAAGTTGGGTTGTTTTTTGCATTCCATATGAACCAAATCCAAGCCCATAAAAACACTTCCATGTTTTTTACGAGATTGGATAGATTTTTGAAGCATTTGCAGTCTGAACGCTTATATAGTGTTTTATCCGAGTTTTTCCTTATCAAACTGAGACGTGCATCATAATTGTTCAGAAGAATAAGCCAGGCGTGGTACATCTGAACGTAAACGTCGTCCGAAGCAAGCAGTACCGGGTTTAGCTTTCATTTTTCTCAGCTTCCTTCATCTTGTTCTGATCTTGTAACGATACGTGTTATTCCTTTGTTTGGTTTATATTACATGTTCATTTAGTAGGGGCACTGTTATGCAGGAGCATATGTTTTTGGGGTTTGTGCTCTTCTTGGGGACAGAGGAAGTTCTGTTCTTTCGCAGTTCTTGGTGGAATAAAGTTGCTTAACATTGGTAGCAGAGGATGGTTAGTAACTACACAGTTCCGCCAACGTTTGAGGAAGGAAAGTCTTACGAAAGCTGGAAGAATGAAGTCAACCTTTGGACAAGAGTTACAGATTTGGAGAAGAAGAAGCAAGCGCTCACTGTCACCCTGGCGCTATCTGGAACACACGGCGATGGACATTCCGGTAGACGATTTAAATAATGACACTGGAATGACCACTAGATGACTTGTTACTAAAAGAGGAAAAGGATAGAATCTATGAGGCGTACTCGGATTTTGACTGAATAAAAAAAGAAGTTAACATGTCAATGTCGGACTATATTATTGATTTTGAGCAGCGTTACTCGCGCAAAAAAAAATACAACATGGAGCTACCTGACGCAGTTTTGGCTTTTCAGCTTTTGAACACCGCATGTTTGGATATAACGGAAAGACAGTTGGCCTTAACGGCATGCTCGGATGTAACATTTGCTTCTATGAAGTCCGCTTTGAAGAGAATATTTGGCGAAAAAAGAGGTGCGGCAGCAGAAGGCATTAGCCAGGAGTCCGTGTTTGCAACCCAGCAACGGCGGCAAAAAGGCAAAGTCCCCATCAGAACACTCCGCAGCCCGGAACAAACCCGCTGGATAAGTACGGACGTCGGTCAAAATGTGCAGTGTGCCAAAGTACTTCCCACTGAGTTAAAAACTGTCCCCACAAAGCTGATAGTGTTAAAATTGCTGATGATACAAAAAACGTGGAGGAGTGCAATTTAACTCTGTACGCCAAAGAATCAACAACAGATGCAGAAATATTCATGCAATAATAGACACTGCTTGCACTAGGACAGTTTGTGGACAAGAGTGGCTGGATAACTAAAGTGCTGTATTACAAAAGAAAAGTGTGAAGACTATGAAAGAGACAGAAACACAAAGTCACAGGCCCTTCAAGTTTGAAGATGGAAAAACCGTTTACTCCATAAAAAAGGTAAAGATACCTGCTAAAATTGGCAACATAAAGTGTAATATAGAAACTGAAGTAGTACCTGCTAACATCCCGCTGCTTTTGAGTAAAACCTCTTTAAAAAGGGCAGGGACCGTATTGGACATGGAAAGGGACAGTGCAGTGATGTTCAACCAGCCTGTCAAACTGGACTTTACTAGCTCAGGTCATTACTGTGTGAACATTGTGGACAGTGAAAATAGAAATTTTATTCACTCAGATAAGCAATTAGAAGCTACGGAGGAACAAATACTGACTACAACTGATAAGATGAACACCAGTGAAAAGATGAAAGTTCTGGAGAAACTTCATAAACAGTTTGGACATGCCTCTGCTGATAAAATACAAAGACTTTTGACTAATTCTGGCAACAAGGACACAGAATGTGACAGCCTACTGAAAAAGGTCGTGAACCAGTGTGAAGTGTGTCAAAGATATTGTAAGACCAAACCAAAACCTGCTGTCTGCTTACCATTGCCATCTACATACAATGAAACCGTTGCTGTGGATCTGCACGAACTTGGACCTGGGGTTTGGTACCTACAAATTATTGACCAGTTCACCCATTTCATCGTTGGTAGTGTCTTAACCATCAAGAGGTCTTCAGAAGTAGTCAAACGTTTTATCCATGATTGGATCAGTGTGCATGGCCCACCTCAAAAGTTGTTCAGTGACAGTGGAGGTGGGTTTAATAACGTGAGAAGTGAGAGACACGGCCGAGAACTTTAATATTGAAGTTAAGACAACACCTGCTTACAGTCCGTGGAGTAATGGACTGTTAAAGCTCCATAATCAAACTCTGACGGAGATCCTACTGAAGGTCAAAGCAAGTACTGGATGTGACTGGAGCACTGCCATGGACTGGGCCCTGATGGCAAAGAACTCTATGCAGAGTGTTCATGGATAGACCCCACATCAGCTGGTGTTCGGGCAGAATCCCAACCCCCCCTCTGTATTAATAGACAAAGCTCCAGCCCTAGAGGGCACCACCAAGAGCGAATGGGTTGCCAAGCACATTTCAGCCCTGCATGCTGCAAGAAAAGCCTTTTCAGAGGCAAAATGTTCAGAAAGGATAAGCAGAGCATTAAAGAAACAGCTGCAGCCCAGAGACGAGCAATATGAAACTGGAGACAAAGTCTCTTACAAAAGAGTGGATTTTCCAGAATGGAGAGGACCAGGAGTGGTGACTGGTCAAGATGGTGCAGTTGTTTTTGTTAGACACGGAGGCATCTGTGTCAGGGTGCACCAACTCAGATTGAGAAAAGTTACTCACGAGAATGAAGAACCTCAGATTGCCTGCAATGAGGAAAACAATCAAGGACAGCATACAGTGGACATCATTGAAGGGAATTTAGGAGGAGACACTACTGCAGTAAATCCTGAGAATCATCCTTTGCCTGCTCCTGGAAATGCAGAGGCAGAGAGACGGCATAATGGGAACACCATCATAAATACGGGTCAAATTGTGACATTCAGAAATGCAGAGGGTGTCTCACAAAAAGCCAAAGTGTTGGGGCGTGCCGGCAAAGCAACTGGGAAATACAAGAACTGGTTTAACTTGGAGCTGCTTGAGCCTGCAGAAGTAGCTGGCAACAGTGAATAAGCTGATCTGTCACAGTTGGAGGATCTTCACGTCCAGGCAGATGCTGAGGATACTGGTTACGCACAAGGATGTTTTTGTTAGTAAGGACATTTCGTTTGATGAAGCAAAGAAAAATGAAATAAAAAGCTGGAAACAGAACCAAGTGTTTGAAGAAATTGAGGACAAAGGACAAAAGTGTGTCTTTACTCGTTGGGTGTGCACTCTGAAAGAGACTGAAAATGGAATAATACCAAAAGCAAGACTTGTTCCACGAGGATTTGAGGAGCTACAAGTTTCTGACCTATAAAAGGACTCTCCAACCTGTGCCTCAGAGTCACTGAGACTCCTGCTGGCAGTTATATGTCAAAAACAATGGGAACTTCACTCTATCGACATTAAATCTGCTATAACAGGGTAAAAAGCATCATGGTTGAAACAGGAGGCATAATGTCTAAGGTTGACCCTGCAGTTTTCTATTGGCTAGATGAGCACAAATATTTAACAGGTGTACTTGGTTGTCATGCTGAGGATTTTCTATGCGGTGGTTCACACATGTTTTCAGAGTCAGTCATACCTCACCTGAGGTCAAAGTTTAATGTCGGTCGTGAAGCACACAATGGCTTTTCCTATGTGGGGGTAAATCTTGTTACTGAAGGTAAGAAGGTACAAATACACCTGCAGTGCAAACACCACTCACCATCACGAGCAGCAGAGTCAGATTCACCTTTCACTGTAAAGGAGACTGAGCAGCTCAGATCTAAGATAGGCCAACTTCTGTGGGTGGCGAGACAGAGCAGGCAAGATGTCATATTTGATGCTAGTAATTTAGCATCAGTACAGACCATAAATGAAGCAAACAGAGTTGTGTGTAAGCTCAAAGCCATGTCAGTTGAATTGAATTTTCAACAGCTTGGGGAAGACAGTAACTTAAAGATGGTTACATTCACTGATGCGTCCTTTGGAAATCTTTCAGATGGGGGTACTCAAGGTGGGCACTTCATTGTTTTGATGGGTGACAATGGGCGTTTCTCTCCCATTTCATGGCAGTCAAAGAAAATCAAGAGAATTGTCAGAAGCACACAAGCAGGTGAAACACTCGCTATGTCTGAGGGGATTGATACTGCCATTTTTCTTTCTACACTCTTTTCTGAACTTAGTGCTGGTAGTACTGATTGTCCTCCACCTATAATCTGTGTAACTTATCATTTTTCTCTTGTTGATGCACTTAAGTCAACTAAGTTTGTTGCAGAGAAACGGTTACGTCTGGAAAACAGTTCAATTAAAGAGCTGATTCAAACTAAGAAAGGTCATCAAGTTTTGTGGTCTCAAACAAAAGACCAACTTGCAGACTGTTTAACAAAGAAGGGAGTATCCACAACCTCACTCCTCAAGGCTCTTTATGAAGGACTTTGGATTGTTCAATAAATTCATTCAAAAGATGTTTCACATTCTTTCACGTTGAAACTGTTCTAATAAAATCCTTAACGGTTTCTCATCAGTCGTAAAACATATATATCATTGTTTTTTTGTTTTTTTTAAGAAAAGTGGGAGATTGTTATTCCTTTGTTTTGTTTATATTACATGTTCATTCACTAGGGGGACTGTTATGCAGGAGCATATGTTTTGGGGGTTTGTGCTCTTCTTGGGGACAGGAGGAAGTGCTGTTTGTTCGCAGTTCTTGGTGGAATAAAGTTGATAAAGAAAGTTATTTTTATTGACTAACAATACGGTCGGATCGTATTGCTCAACGACTTCCATCCGCAGAAGTCCGGCGGCATCCGTTGTTACTGACTTAAACATGGTGCTGCTGGGAGAGGTCAATGTTTTTTGTGGTTGCATCTAATTAGCAATAAAAATGTCCATTAAAAGAACAAAATGTACTTCGACTAAAAAATCTGAATCGAGCATCGAGTCCTGCTGTGAGAACGTTTCCTTAGGGTGAGTTGGCTTTGCTCAAAGAATCCAGAGACCTACCCACTCCTCGCGACATACTTTAAGCCTGCAGCTGACACTTAAAGTTTAATTGACGGTACCGACATTTAACTTTTTATTACAGTAGACCTTTATCTACTGCAGAAGAATCTGTTTCATTTTAAATTTCCTCACTACCAGCAGATTAATGCTCTTGTTTGAAGGGTTTCTTCCTTATTCCATATACAGGCCCCTTGAAAAGCCACTTGCACATTCCTAAATTTTCAAAACATCTGCAGTCGGAATAGTTTCTGGTATATCGCATTTTATCCAGCCTCCTGGTGGACATTCACATCAAATAAAATAGGAATTTAAATGTAGAGTTTTTTGTTAATATGCTGCAAACTTTATTGGTTTTATAGAATAATATATTTTACACTGTTTAGCTCATTTGTTCCGTTAAACAGAGTTAAATTAATTGTTTTAACAGTTTGTATGGGAAAGTAAATGCTAAATAAATCAATAAGAAAAAGCAATTAATTATAAAAGTAAGACATATTAATAAAATATGAAAATAATCGTTAGTTGCTGTAAGTAGTTCTGCTTGGCTGACGTCGATTTGTATGTGGATTAAATGTTACGAGAGAACAAGGCTTTTTGAGGATAACTAACGTCAAACTTAAGGTTCAGTGAAGTTGGTCTGCAGATAAAAACTTATCTCAGTTTTCTGTCCAAAAAAGCAACAACCCAACAATGTTGTTTTTTCTTTCAACCTTCGATTTAAAATGCCCTTATATGGTTCCGCTCAGAAACGAGCTTCGGCTTCATTTTGGATCTGATGCATCCCAAAAAAAAATTAATACAGAAAAAAGACAGAAACACATAAAACAGCATTTCTGCCTCCTCAGTTTGACGGCGCGTCACGTGTTCCCAGAAAAATGTGTGTAAGAGCGCGTTGGAAACAGCAGGTTGCTTTTGTTGGTGAAAACACACTCACACACAGGTGGCTGTAATTAGCCTATAAAGCCATTCATCGCGGAAGATCAAACCGGCGTGCCGCTCGGCTCCAGGAAACTCAAAGCTGCGTTCAGAGTCCCGCTCGCTCTCATTTCTCTGTCTCAGTTTTGGTTGTGATGATTGCATAAAGAACGTTTTTTAAACGTTTATTTGTTTAGTCTGCGAGGGAAGTTAGTCTCTGTTCACCGTGTTTATTCGACAGAAAGAGAGAGAGAACTTGAGATTACGGGTTAAAACCAGTTTGTCCCGACAATCTGAATCTCTTTCTGTTGAACATGAAGCTTAAATGATCTGCAGGATTTTACTCTTTAAAACAAGAGTCTACATATAATATAGAAAAAATAATAATAATGGCCTAGTTTTTATTAATATTTGACTTAAAACAAGCTCCTTTAAATTCAGAATTATTTTAAAAACATTGTTTTTGCAGCAAATGTTTTTTGTTGTTATTTTTACTCATTTTATCCTCTCTATGATTGAATGTAGCTGATAAAGATGATTTCACATCGCAGCAAACCTTAAACCTCTGGAAACCCTGGCCAGCAGGGAACTCTGGGTAATCAATCACACTTTGAAGCATCGTGCGATTTTAAATTTATTTTATTTTTCTTGACCAAATAAGGGGCAGAGCTGGCAGCGGCGAGCGTTTCCGTGCGTTCGCCGTATTTCAGTGCCGGCGCTTGGAACGGCACGGCGTGTAATCATATTTGTAGCAGTCGTCGTAAAGCTGTGCTCGTTAAAAAAAGAAAACGGCCTGTTGTTTTCCTGGCGTGCTCCACCAGGCCGGCAGGAGGTGAAGGGGGGCGGATATGGCTACAGGTGTGATACGTGCTAATGAGCTAGCGTGTTCCACGACGTGAGGTTAGCTTCTCAGTTATAATGAACCTTGAAGATGTCATCGCCCAGAATCTTGTGTCCACAATAAATCTGCTGTGTGAGGCCAGAAGAGGGGGGAGGGGGGGGGTAACTGGCGTGGATGTTAAATATCTGACTGTGTCCATATTTCCACTCCTGATCTCTTTAAAAAAGGCTGTCAGATGCCGCCTTGTTCGCTCTTTGTCTCTGTCGCTGCTCCTTTCAGCGTCTCTCCCTCACGTCTTTGTAGCAGCTCACTTTTTAATGGCTTCCATACGGCTGAGAGAGGGGGGGGGGGG
>JAVLVB010000408.1:4689308-4704383 GCA_032876305.1 Orestias chungarensis | reverse complement strand
TTTTGGGGCAACGATTACAGGGGGAAGAGATTTCCTTCTAGTAATCCAAAATCTTCCTCATAAAGTCGCAACGATGTTCAGATGTAGGGTTAAGAAAGCCACATACACAATATTAATGAAGAACGTTTCCCTTCGATCAGCTGCGTTCTCATAGGCTGCGTTGTCACAGCAGGTCTGGATGCTTTATTCTACGTTTTTACTGAAATCATGCCATCAGACTTCTGTGTAAACAGTTTATGAACTCAAAGCAACCAGAAAAACATAGAGATCCCCCAGCATGCCAACATAAACATTGCCATGGTTATGTTGTCACACCGCCGTCTGTGGATGGACGTTAAAGTTGTTGAGCAACGGGAGCCCATCATATCATCAGAAGATAAAGGAAGCTGAGAAAAAAGCTGAATAAACAAGATCATTGATTTGTGAAGGGCTAGCCCTCTGCTGTTTCCATGAGATAGCGGGGAAATTTAAAATAAAACAGATTCTTCTCCCTGGTAAAGGTCTACTTTAATAAAAGCTTTAGTGTAAGTACAGTCAATGAATCCCCTTTCAGTTTAAGCTGAAGGTCTAAAGTTTGTCGCAAGGAGTGGGTAGGTCTCTGGATTCTTTGAGCAAACCCAACTCACTTAAGGAACAGTTGTCACAGCAGGGCTCAATGCTTAATTAGTGGAAATACATTTTGTTCTTTCAATGGACAATTTTTTTACTAATTAGGTGGGACCACAAAGAACGTAGACGTCCCCCAGTAGCGCCATTTTTACGTCAATATCAACAGACGCCGCCATCTGTGAATGGACGTTAAAGTTGCTGATCAAAGGGAGCCGACCGTATCATCAGACGATCAGAACAAGACGAAGGAAGCTGAGATTAAAAAGAATTTACCATACCTGGCTTCTTCTGCTGCACAATTATGACGCACGTCTCACGTTGTCGACGGAAAAGTCGGATAAAACACGATATGAGCGTTCAGACTGCAGAAGCTTTTTACGTAGTCAAGTCAAAGTTTATTTGTATTAATCAAAGGCAGCAATAACCGAGCCGGTTGATTTAAAACAACGCATTTCCACCTGATCTGCAGTTTATTGGGAGTTGCTTCCAGATTAGAGGAGCATGGAAAAGGATCGCTGGTTCTCCATGTTGGTTCTGTTTATAGGATCTGCAGAGTAGGATGGAACCAGATGACCTGAGTATCCTGAAAGGTTGCCATGAAGACAGCTGGTCTTTAACCAGAAAACAATCAGAAAAATTTGTGATTGTACAGGATCTTGTCCTTTTTTCTGCAATGGAAATGTGGAAAAAGGTGGGAATTTTCTTTTCCATGTTTCCAGTCCATTTGCTTTCATTAGTTTACGGGGCAGATCTGACAATTCCAATATGGCCGACGTGCTGATGTGCCGCTGCTGCTGGGACCAAAACGTGTGTTTGTTATGGTGGCGCTTGAGGTGATGACGTCAGTACGCGACGCCCCGTACCGTTCCCTTTTGGCTGAGGGGGGTTAGAGTCAGTCAGAAGTAACAAAATCATCAATTATTTAAAATTTCTGAGAAAAAATCCAGGATCAGGAGAATCCGGCGAATTTACTTAATTCTGTGATTTCTGAGTTTAGATGCTATTTATGTGGTGAATATGCGGCTTTTTAAGAATTATGTGGACCCCCACATAATCTGCACCCTTTTCTTGATTTTGCAGGATTTTCTGAGATTGCAGAACGTGGTTTTCTGGAGGGACTGATTAATGTACGTTGAATCAAAGCCGTTCAGTGATTTATAAACAGATTTATTTTTAAGGATGTTCTCTGAGCTACAGGGAGCTGGTGGAAGGACTTCATGCTTTATTTTTTTTATTGAGATAGTGAGCAGCAGCGTTCTGGATCGACTGCTTCTGTCTGGTGGGACTTTTTTGGCAGGCCTATGAAGAAACATATGCAGTAATCAATGCGACTAAAGATGAAAAGTTGGATGGGTTTCTTTAGGTCTTGATCCAACGTATTGACGATCCAACACGCTGCAACAGAATCTGCATGAGGACAACGGATGGTTTCAAACCCCACAATAAAAGGATCTCAACAACAGCATGAACCGCATAGAACGGCTCTCGTTGTTGCTCCTCAGTTTGTTTGGACGGATGGCGTTATAATGATGGCGTGTGTTTTGGTTGGGGGTCGGTGTGCCGACAGCCGACCAAAACGCAAAGGACGAATGGTGTTTATTTATACGTGTGGTGGAGGACGGTCTCCAGAAGAGTGATCCGCCTCAGAGTTCAGGATTTTGTGATTTAAGAGGTTTATTCTGTTAGCAGTTAATCACACTGGGAAGTCTTCCGTGTCATATCTCTAAAATAAAGTCCAGCATGAATCTGCAGAGGGATGATAAATAACCTAAACCTTTAAATCCTGAATGAACAGATGGAGAAAAGATAGTAATATAGTATGAGATTATACTTTGAAAAGACCCCAATGTGAAACGTGTGTTGATGCTGAAGAATTGAAACATCAGGCAAACAAACTAAAACTTTTTTTTTTTTTTGCCCATATGCTAGAGCGAGCGAACGTCCTATTTTGCTCCCCTTTTTCATCCTATGTATTCTTAATGTATAATAATTATATGTATATCTTAGAAATGATTGGAAATGTTAGACTTTCACTGCTTCTCACTAAGCGTTAGCTCAAACTGACCAGCTAAGAAGAACCGACGGCGCAGCGGCGCTTCACACGAAATTTCAAAGCAAAAGTGCAGCTTCACGGATGAACTTTTTCATGAACCGTTGAACCGTGCTGGAGATCTCAAACTTAATAAAAACAGTCAAGATCCTCCTTGTTTGTTGAGTTTGTATATTTAGTTTAATGACATTTAAAAGGTTTTGAGATAGATGGTTGATGTTGGATCTTCTAAGGTCATATTTGGGGACATCGTTTCATTTTAGATATTTATTGTTTTGAAGAGATCTACCATTTAGTTACAAATGTCATTATTGTGCTTCAGAGGCAGGATGACGTATTTGAATTTACTGCCTGAATTCTGTCGCAACATCGAACCACATCTGGTGACCATCAAAGTATGTCATCTACATCAAGAATCAGTTAATTTATATAGCACCAATTTACAACAGACGTCGTTTCGAGGCACTTTACAAGAAAATCAATTAAAATCAAAGATACATCATAAACAAATCAGTTTGAAAAAGTTTTCAATCTAAGGAACCGTCAGATTGTCCTCCAGCAGTCTAAGCCTATAGCAGCAGAACTACAGAAAAACTTAAATAACCCTATAGAGTGAAACATGAAGAAGGTAGAACAAAGGAGAACCGTCTATCAAGACTGAGTTCCTCCCCAACCGGATTAGGCTGTCTTCTCTACCTCTTCCTAACTTTAAACTTTACCAAACAGGAAGGTTTTAAGCCTAGCTAAATAACTATGTAAATAAATCTGTAAAGTTAATTCTCCTAAGGTCAAAATCATGTTTAACTTTGATTCTTTCGCATCTATTGTCATATTTCTACCCCAGACTGGAACATTATAGGGATTAATCTCTAATTGTTGTCGAAGTTACAGCAGATCCTCGGCAGATTTAAGCTTTAATTGAATCGTTTAGGTTCTGGACAGGCTGTTAAAAAGATTCAGAAGAAAAATCCAGCTCTGCTCACAAAGCTGGATCCGACAGGAGCGTTCGGACCTCGGGAACGTTGGGAATCGTGTTTCCGAGCGCGCTCTCCTGCGTTTTCCCTCCCTGTAGACCTGAAAGCAAACACGAGAAAAGGTTAGACAAGCACACACCCGTCGACACGAGGCTCCCCGGGAGTGAACCTGTGAAATGTAGCACGCTGTAAAGCCATTTTCCCCAGCTGCAGATTAGCAGAGGAACCAGGGGGCAGAAGGAATGATGCGGAAACCAGAGAAGAGAAAAGATGGAAAGCTCCAATAAAATGTTCAAATCTGGGCCCCAAAGTGAGTCCAGACCAGAATCGCAGAGAAAACGGCTGAATTTAGAGGATTGTTAAGGTTTGCAGGCGTGAATGTCGACGCTTTAATAAAAAGAAGCTAAAAGAAGGAGGAAATCTGCTGATTCTGCACCGAAAGTTACAGCTGCAGAAAAACAGGAGCGAACATCCCAGAGTTTGCTGTGGATTCTGCAGAATTTTGTCTGTTTTCTGTGATGGAAATAAGGAAAAACTTGGGAGCTGTTGTTTCCAAATGTAGGAGAATAAAACTGCTTCTCTCTCGTTTTAAACTTTTTATGGATAAAACTAATTCTGCTGAATATCTTAAATATTTGGATGTAGAAATGCTAATTATCGGAGAACGTGTCGGTTTTTATTGTGTAGTTTCGCATCGATTCTCTCATCCAATGACGCTTTCTTTCCTTCTGCCTCCAGATGACTCGGGTTTGAGGAACGGAGGTGGCGAGCCCGGCGGCGACGGCGAATCCATACATCAACCAGACCTGGCTGGGAAAATGGGTGAGAACTCGCCGTCTTAACCGGAACCGGCAGATGTTTCTGGTTCTGGACGCCACAGTTATTCCTTCACCTCTCACCATCCAAAACTTTGTTATAATTTAATTAAAATTAAGATTAAGGTTTGAAAACTTTAGGTTATTTTTATCGTGGTAGAACCAGAACATGTGGGAGCGTCTTTTTACGTCCGTGTCTCCAGACTGATTTTTGTGGTGAATCGGTGGCATTTCATCACTTTTTCTGTGATGAAAATTAGGGAAAGTGTGAAAACTTGAGAACTGATGTTTCCAAATGTAGGAGAATAAACCTGCTTCTCCCTCATCTAGTAAACAGCAAACATGACATAACGTAGCAGCATAGCTGAGCCAGTTATTTAGTCCCGTTATGCTAACTTAGAGTCTTGGACCATTTAAGGTCATTTATAACGTAGTATGAGCTAAATATGAACATTGCTTAGTTCTGAAATCCAGAATCTGTCTAAGAACAAAGCCAGTTGTTAATAACTTCAAGCTCCTGTAGTAAGACGCTGGATCAACTTCAGTCCATTTACTTTAAATGCTAGTTAGACTACGCTTTGAGCTAGTGCTAGCATGCTAGCTCTAATGCTTTAAGCTAGTGTTAGCATGCTAACTCTAACACTTTAAGCTACTGTTAGCATGCTAACTCTAACGCTTTAAGCTAGTGTTAGCATGCTAACTCTAACACTTTAGGCTAGTGTTAGCATGCTAACTTAACGCTTTAAGCTAGTGTTAGCATGCTAACTCTAACACTTTAAGCTACTGTTAGAATGCTAACTCTAACGCTTTAAGCTAGTGTTAGCATGCTAACTCTAACACTTTAGGCTAGTGTTAGCATGCTAACTTAACGCTTTAAGCTAGTGTTAGCATGCTAACTCTAACACTTTAGGCTGGTGTTAGCATGCTAACTTTAACACTTTAGACTAAGGATCTTCGGTCCATTTGCTTTTATTAGTTTACGGGGCAGATCTGACACATCCAACATGGCCGATGCACTGACGTGCCGCCGCTGCTGGGACCAAAACCTGTGTTTGTTACTGTGCGTTCCTAGTGAAAGCGTCGTGAGCGTTGCGAGCGTCTGGCTGCCATTAATTTTCAATGTAAACGAGCGATGAGGAGCGGCCAGCGATCTGAGCAACGAGTTTTTAGCGTCGGGAGCGACGTGATCAAAGTTGAGAAAGTTTCAACTCTATGCAAATGATCAGCGCCACAACCGAGGCAGCAGCCAATCGTGGGCCGATCTGGATTTCAAAGAGAGAGAATAGCTGCAGTGTCTGGTTTCCCAGAATTGTACGACCCCCCCTTATTTATGTACCGAGATTGCAAAACAAAAATGATGCTTGGAGGAAGGTTTCGGACCTCGTTGGTGTGTCTGGCGGGTTGTAGGTTCCTATGCCAACATGTAAATAAATGAAAACTACAGGCTAATCTAAAATTTTAGCAATAGGTGACACGCTGGGCCTACATCCAGAGGGAGAGATATAATGATGTTTATGGTGTTTCCAGTTGATGATTGTAGGAAGAGGTGGAAAAGTTTGATCGCGTCGCTTTGGACGCTTCGCCTTTATCCTGACATTCGTTGGCAAGCGACACGATGTGAGCGATCAGAGCGACCACAGACGCGTTCAGTGGGAGCGTTGCGACGGACCGGTTACTTTTGGCTGGGGGGGTTAGTGTCAGTGAAAAGTGAGAATAATTAGTTATTTCAAGTTTCTAGGAGAAAAATCTGTAAAATCAGGCGAATTTTCATAATTCTGGGATTTCTGCGCTTAAATGCTATTAATCATGATTATTTTTTGGTATTTTAAGCGTTTGCTCGACATGTGAGGCAGTTTGATGAACAAATTACTAAAGCCTCACAGTAGCAAAAACGTTCACCATAAATACAGGAACTAAAAGTAAAAATGGCTGAAGGTTGCAGAGCAGGAAGAGAGGAAATACGAGGCGGATATCGTCTGATATCGTCTCACAATATTGACCAATTTTATCTGCTTATTGTCTTTGGTTGCTCTGATTTTTCCAGTTTCTTGTTTGTTTTCTTATGTTTCTTCTGGTACTTCTCCTGTTTTCAGCTGATGTTATTTTGCATCAGTTCATTTCAGTTCATCCAGCATCTTAATTCACCTCTTCTTCTTCTTCTTCTTCTTCTCCTCGCAGTAATTCCCAGTTGAGAGTAAATCTGATGGATTACTCACAGTTCAGTTCTAGTCCAGTAGCTTTGCCAGGCTAAGAGGTTAGAAAGCCAAAACTTAAAAGCCTCCCTCTGTGTGTGTGTTTGCTTTGTCTTCCCGCCCGGCTCAGACTGAACTCTGCTGACTGATGCAGACTTAGAGAAATCTCCGATCTGAGAGCAGAAAACCGTGGCATAACTCTCCTCGGCGCTTGTTTACCCAGAGCTGGAATAATAAGGATGATTTATCCTCCCGGCTGATCTGCCGCGGCTGGGACGTGAAGGCCATAAAATCAAACGCTCCCGTGAGCGATTTCCTCTCCTCGCAGTCGACTGGATGCTCATTTCCCTCTTTGATCCGTTTCCACTGATGCTTTCTCTACGTTTTTGTTTTCCAGAGGATTCTTTTTGGTTGGGATGAGACTTCCAGGCTTCCAGTTCATCCAGTTTACGTTTGAGTCGAGGAAAATTACCAAAGTGATGGGAGGATCCCGATTTCTGATCGATCTTAACGCATCGTTTTGTGTTTTAAAAGCTGAATGTTGTTAATATCATGTATTATATAGAGATGCTTTAATTCGGTTATTTTTTCCTGTATTTTCTTTTTTCAAATCCCTTTTATATTATTATATATATAAACCCAGTTTTTTTTATACTTTTTATTTTTTGTATTTTCTCCTTTTTTTATTGTATTTTGTTTTTCCTTTTTTTCCTTTTGTTTGTTTCTTTTTTCCAAAACTACGAATGTTATTTTATTTTTGTTTTTAAATTCTTTGAACTTTTTAATATTTTTTTCTTCTTATATTTTTTTTTACTGTTTTCAGTTGTATTTCCTTCTCTTTTCCTTTTTTACCCCTTTTTCCTTTATAATTATTTATCCTTTTTTCCATTTTCAGTTTTCTTTCCTTCTCTCTCATTTTAACCTTTTTTTTCTTACATTTAACTTTTCCTTTTTAACTGTTCTTTAGTTCCTCTCTTTTATTTATTACCATATATCCATTAAATTTTTTTCCTGCAGCAACAACTCATTTTCAGAGGAAAGTGAATTTATGAGGCGAGCAGCTGCTGCAGAAACAAGAGCTCCAAAGAAAACAGGAGAGAAAATGCAGAAACGTTTCTTTCTCTTCTATTTAGCTTAAATAAAAGCTTCACTCATTCATTTTTCCTGATCGTAATGAATGCCCATAAATCTCAACCTGCTACATAGATGGAACAAATCCAACTTCTTGCCACTTCCATGTTTGGGGAAAATGGTTGTAGAAGGTTGAATCGTTTCCTTTCTGTCTCTGTCGCTTCAGTTCGTCCTCGTTTCACCGAGCCGGCAAAGATGAGGCGGCGAGTCATTGAGCGTCCGTTGGGCAGCTCCGTGCGGCTCAAGTGCGCCGCCAGCGGTAGCCCGGCCCCAGAGATCGTGTGGCTGAAGGACGGCCGGCCGCTGGGAGAGGAGGGCGGTGAAGCCGGCGCTGAGGAGAAGACGAGGAAGAAGAAGAAAAGGTGGACCCTGAGTCTGAAGAACCTGGCACCTGAGCACAGCGGGAAGTACACCTGCCACGTCTCCAGCAGCGCCGGGGAGATCAACGCCACCTACAGGCTGGAGGTCATACGTATGTTCCACCTGGGATTAAAGGGACAGTTTGGAGTTACTGAAGAAAAGTTGCCTGCTAAATCTTACAGAGTATTGTAGTCCTGCTTCTATCTTAGTTCACCTAAACAAGACCAAACTGTAGATTTCAACTTTTTTTAAGACAAAAAACACAAATTATAAATAAAATAATAAATAATTAATTAATAATAAAAATGTCCTTTGAAAGAAAAAAATTTATCTCCACAGAAAAAAATCTGAATTAAGCATTGATTCCTGTTGTGAAAACTATTTCCTTAGGGTTATTTTGCTTTGCTCACAGAATCCAGATACCTACCCACTCCTCGCGACATACTTAAGACCTTCAGCTGACACTGAAAGGGGATTAATTGACAGTACTTACACTTAACCTTTTATTGTAGTAGACCTTTATCAGGGAGAAGAATCTGTTCCATTTTAAATTTCTTCACTATTTCATTGAAACAGCAGAGGGCTAGCCCTTCACAAATTAATGCTCTTGTTCGTAGAGTTACTTCGCTATTCCATATTGCCTTAAACAATGCAGGCCCCCTGAAAGGCAACTTGCGTATTCCTCTATTTCTAAACGTTTGCAGTAAGAACAGTTACCGGTATATCGCATTGCCGAGTTTATTTTATTTTTCCTCTGAAACAAGACCAAACCAGAGATTACAACTTGTTTTAAGTCAAAAATCGCACATTATTGGCTGTAAACAAAATTAGTTATCTAGCCTACAAGGTATTTCTATGTTATTTTGGTCTTATGGACTTTTAGTCTGGCGCCATGTTTTAGTAGCTTAGTTTCCCAAATCTGAAGAAGATTTACACAACAAGCTTTGCGCCCCTTAAAATCTTCCCAGGTGAAACATATATGTCATTTCTGAGCTGGTTTGGGCAAACAATGGTTAAAAAAACGGTTTAAATTGTGAAAAACTCCTAATTAAATTAAATCATGCAAAAAAATAGGAAATTGTTGATATTCAGACTTTCCTTGATTTTATGTAACAATCCCAAACAGAAGTCGCTGTTAGCGCTGGGGGAGCTGCAGAGATCGTCCACACAGGTGGGAGAATGTTTATTGAGGGAAAACATTAATGTCTTACAAATTTGACTCGTGTGGCAAAAAAAACCAAGAAGAAATCTTTGATTTATTTCATTTTATCTCTATAGCGATAGTTCACCACACACCCTGTCAAAGAGCTTTGGTACAACATTTAAAATCAAACATTTGATCCAGTTGAACCTAACAATCAAATATGGCATGAAGTCAGTTGATTAAAATTAGTTAAAAATGTTTTCTATGAAAAAACCCCTAAAAAAACAGAGTATCTTTGACAGCATGAGGCGACAGTGGAAAGAAGCAACTTGCTTTAATGAAAAGAAACAGGACCAGACAGAAAAACGATTAAATGTATGTGGCTTAATTTAAATCCAGCACGTCAGCCATCTTGGATGTGTCAGATCTGCCCCGTAGACTAATAAGACCTAATAAACTGAAGTTGATCCAGCGTCTTACTACAAGAGCTTTAATTTAGTAACAACTGTCTTTGTTCTTAGACAGATTCTGGATTTCAGAACTAAGCAATGTTCATATTAAAAACATGTAGAAAAACTTTGAAACAACCCTAAGAGCCTCAACGGAGGGGCCGAGGGCCACGTTTGGCCCCGGAGCTACAGGTTGCTGGCCACTAACCTAAACCTTAAACTGGTTTAGAATTAATACAAAATTCTTATGTTGGTCCGTTAAATCCGAATAAAATACTAGAAATTTGATGGAGTTTCTGTGGTTTAAATACTTTTGCAGTAAATGTATCTTGTTTTTGATTTCAGAGTAGAAATGAAAAGTAGAGAGAATAAAAGCTTTAAGCTGTTATCAATCCCTTCAGCTGTGGCTTTCGTCTAAAAAAGGTTGGTTTCCAGTCTGCGCTGCAGGCGAGGAGCCGCCATCTGAGCTTTTGTTGGACCGCTGCAGGAGTTGCTGTCAAGCCGGAAGATTTAACGCGTGTCTGAGTGAGACTGAGGGTTACAGCTCTGTTGAGCAGCCTCGGCTGACTATCCCGCCGCCTGCAGCATCTGCTCTGAGTTAGCTTAGCGCTGTAGCCCTTCATGGACCACGCGCAGTGCAAAGCACATATATCAAGAAGCTGTTTGCAGATTTGGGGTACGAAATTCTGTCCTTGGCTCAGATGTCCGTCACGCTACAACCAGAAGGAGGAAATACAGGTCAGAAGAGCAACGATGCTCTGAAATCAGGTTTTACTGTTGCTTTAATATACTTATATTCACTTTAACCAGAACAAGGTTGAGGAGATTTATGTTTTTGACACATCAAGCAAATGAAAACGAAAACTTATTTTTTTCTTCCCCCAAAATAATCTGATTTATGCCATTTCTGCAGTCTGAGCGTAAATGTCATGTTTTATCCGACTTTTCCATCATTAATGTTACACGTACGTCACAATAGTGGAGCGGGGGGACTTCCGGATGGCGGAGAAGCGAGCGACGGCATAAGTTTCGAGCTCCCGGACGGTAGAGTTACCCCCGACAAAATAACTTAGAAAACATTGTTCTTAGTATTTACATGTCATGTCAGGGAGTACCAAGAGAAAAGCAAGAGGAATTCAGCCAGAAAAAGTGAACGAAACTGTTGTTTGATCGAAGAAGTTCTCTGAAGATAGCAAGCTAGCAACAGACAAAGCTATGTAAGCTAACGTTCTTACAGAGCGGAAAGATTTTCAGACGAACCTCAAAAAACAAATCACTGACCAGTCAGGACTTAAAAAGGAAATGTCTGAGTTTAGACCAAAGATGAGGGAAACGGCTGGACGACATTGTTGCAGACCTGAAAGACGTAATTTCAGAGTTGAGGCTGAACAAAGATTAACCGTGGCTAGAGGAATTCAACATGGACGTCAAAGACGCGCTTCAGCTACAAGAAGACCTACAAACACGTCTAACAGACCTAGGAGCCGTTCATGAAGGAATAACATTCGCATCCATGGGGTCACAGAGGGAGAAGAAGGCGATAACTTGCAGAAATTCATAGAACATTTTATAAAAACCCAACTCTCCCTCACGGACATCACGCTGGGCATACAGCGCTGCCACCGGTCACTCGGGCCCAAACTGACGCCCGGCTCCAACCCCAGATCCATCGTGATACATTTTCTGGAGCATACCACCAAGGAACTTGTGCTTCGTTCTGCGTGGGGTAAGAAAGTGATTCAGCTGAGAGGAAAACGGATGTTCTTTGATCAAGATTTCCCCAGTGATATCCTCGCTAAACGAAAAGCATACAACCCCATCAGGAAGATCTCAAAAGAGAAGGGACTTTGCTTTCAGACCACGTACCCATCTAGACTTTGTGTGTTTTATGAGGACGGCCCGTTGATTTACAACAGTGCACAGAATGCGTCTGATGACATGCTGAAGAGGAAGATGTTTGGACCAGCGGACAAACCAACAGAGGACGCCTCACAACCCAAACAGAGAGCCTTGTCCCGCCAGGGAAGGAGCGAGCGGAACCCAGCGGTGGAACCGGGAAACGCGAGAGAAACACATCCAGGAAAAACTCAAGGCCTTCAGGCCCAACGACAACACCCCGTAACCCGCTGGTGAATTCCTTTGTGAAGTACGAATATAATAGAAGACTGCAGATCCGGGAACAGACACGCTTTCTCCAAGGGCGCTGCTATGATGGGCGAGAGACGAGGGGCAGCACCGAGAGGAGCCCCCTGGGACTCTAGGGACCCTCCTAACTACTCTGAAGGATGACTGGTGAACAAGGGAGGGGTCATCGTATTAAAAGAAGCAAGGCTCTTACAAAGATGAAACAAGAAAAGCAAGATATGATATTTTGGCAAGAAACATCTTTCTACTGCTGAGCATGAAAAACTGTGTAAAATGGGCTTCAAAAGTTTGTTTTTTTCTTCATATACAAAAAGTAACTCTATAGGAGACGCAATTTTAATATCTAATAAGAAGAAATTTTGAGTTGTCCTCACAAATTAAAGACAAAGAAGGAGAATATATACGGGTCAAAGGATGCATAGACCATAAAGAAGTCACCTTACTGAATGTGTATAGACCACCCGGAAATAATAAACAACTCATTAGGAACATTTTTGACATGATTGCAACAGAAGTATCTGATATATTAATATGCAGACTGGAGACTGGATTGTTCACTTAAACCCTTTTCTGGACTCATCCAGCAAAATTACAAAGCCTCAGACAGAAGCAATATACTTTAAAAGAATGCTCAAAGAGGTAGGATTGGTGGATGTATGGAGGAACTTACACCCCCAAGATAAACAATACTCCTTTTTCTCTAATTCTCATCAGATGCATTCAAGATTAGACTATTTTGAAATGTCCAAGTTCAACTGGCACAATAAATCTATAAAAAACCTGTGAGTTAAAATCCCCCCAGAGTTATCCGACCTTTTTGAATGCAACTACATCCCACTGAAGTGCTTCTTGTCAAACTAGTTGCCCTGTAATTTTTGTTTGAGGGCGGTCTAACTGTTCAATGTGTGTATGTGTAATTGTAAACTACTAAAAAGATAAAAATACAGTAAAACAAAAATTCAAAAATAGTGGAGCAGAAGAAGCCAGACATGGTAAATGTGGATGCAAAACCGATACGGTCGGCTCTTGTGGACGGCTTTAACATCCATCCACGGACGGCGGCGGCGTCGTTACTGACGTTAGCATGGCACTGCTGGGAGACATCTACGTTCATCTTCTGGTCATGTTGGTTGCTTTGGTCTCTGATGATGGTCGCACTTAATTAGTAATAAAAATGTCCATGGAAAGAACAAAATGTGTTTTCACTAATTTAGCATCGAACTCTGTTGTGAGAACTTTTCCTTATGGTGGCTTTGCTCTAAGAATCCAGAGACCTACCCACTCCTCCCGACATACTTTAGACCTTCAGCTGACCCTGAAAGGGGATTATTGACGGTACCTACACTTAACCTTTTATTGCAATAGACCTTTATCAGGGAGAAGAATCTGTTATATTTTTAAATTTCCTCACTGTCTCATTGAAAGAGCAGAGGGCTAGGCCTTCACAAATAATGCTCTTGTTCGTAGAGTTAGTTCGTTATTCCACATTGAATTAAACAATACAGGCCCCTTGAAAGGCCACTTGCATAGTGCTATAGTTTCGAAACGTCAGTAGTCAGAACAATTATGGTAAATTGAATTTTATCCCTGTTTTCCATCATCAAAGTGAGACGTGCGTCATAATAGACATGGTAAATCTGGACGTAAACAATGTCTGAAGCAATTTGAAGGTCCATCAGCACACAAATGTCCAGGGGTGTTCTGGTCTGACCCAATCAAAGTTTGCCCACGTTTAAAAAGTCAACTAGCAGATGAATTCGTTGTCAATTTACTGAAGGCAGTGGTGAATGTGGTGAAGCATGGTGGTGGCAGCATTGGGCTGTGGGAACATAGATGGAGGTAAAACCTGCTCCAACAGAACCAAGAGACGTTTTTCTGCAAGACATCAAATCTCACCGAATTTATTTGTTTATTTTTCAAATTTCTTCTTCACTGCAAACAAGATTAATCTAACTTACACCAACTTAGAAGATACAGAAGCTGGTTTTAACTCAATAATTCTTCAATATTCATAAAGAGTTTTTGTTTTAATGGCAGATTTTCTTCACTTGTTGAAATATAGAACTATGTATTGAACCTTTTTTACTTATACTCAATAAATAATGAATAAAAACTTCAAATGCCTAAAACATTAAATCTTCCAAGGAAACATATAGAAACAAGACAAAACAAAATTTTCAGCACAAAAAAACAAATCAATCAAATAAAAAATACTTTATTTAACCCAAAGTGAAATTAAATAAATTAACAGTAATCAAATAGTATGCTAGTTTGGAATTAAACTAAATATATTTATTTAAATGTACCTGTTCCAAAATGTTTTTGTTTTAGGTAAAAAATAAATAAAATCAGCCAAAACGATTAAATGATAATTGACCACACTGGTCATAGTGACTCAGGGCGCTTCACATTCACCCACGGCTGGAGTTAATCCTTCAACCTGCTGATTGTAAGACAGCTACTCTCTTGATTCAGCAACAGTCCCTCATTATTTATTTCAAACAAGATCTTAAAAGTCACTGAAACATTTCGAATGAACTATGAAGCTATGCGTAAATTCGGCCTAGTCAAAGTAAAGCTGCCCGAAAGGAACGTTCAACCAGATGAATGAATGCGTTGTCATGGCAACATTCTGTGCGTCTCGTCCCTTTCCAGAGCGGACCATCTCCAAACCGGTCCTGACCGGAACCCACCCGGTCAACACCACCGTGGACTACGGTGGGACCACATCCTTCCAGTGTAAGGTCCGCAGCGATGTCAAGCCCGTCATCCAGTGGCTGAAGCGAGTCGAGCCCGGCGATGAGGGCAAGTTCAACGCCACCATTGAGGTAGGACGCCGCCGTCGGACGGCCAAATGGCCACCGGGCGGCACCGTCGCTAACGTTGGCGTTCTCGTCTGAAGGTCGGCGATAATCGCTACGTGGTTCTGCCCACCGGAGAGGTCTGGTCCAGACCAGACGGGTCGTACCTCAACAAGCTGCTGATCAGCCGAGCCAAGATGGAGGATGGTGGCGTCTACATCTGCCTGGGTGCCAACACCAAGGGATACAGTTTCAGGAGCGCCGTCCTCACCGTGCTGCCAGGTGGGAGCGCCGGCGCGGCCTCATACGCTCACACATGCATCCATCCATCCATACATCCATCCATCCATCCATCCATCCAACTAACCAACCATACATCCATCCATCCAACCATCCAACCAACCA
>JAVLVB010000408.1:4669962-4689208 GCA_032876305.1 Orestias chungarensis | reverse complement strand
CAACCAACCAACCAACCATCCATCCATCCATCCATCCATCCATCCAACCAACCAACCATACATCCATGCATCCATCCCACCAACCATACATCCATGCATCCATGCATCTATTTACTCATTCCTTATGTTCATCCATCTGTCTGCATCCAGCGAGGTAGTTGTGTTTTATTATTGGCCTGAAATTATTTAAACCTTTAAATCTCAATTAATTTGACTTTAATTTTAAACTTTAGGTTCCAAAACATTTTTTGCCGATAAAATTGGACGACGATGTTTTGGATCTCATTGGATCGTTCTAGTTTTACCTGAATTAAAATTAATTTTTCTGTTTCCTGCCAGATCCTAAGTCCCCGCAGAGCCCCGTTCCCGTGGTAACGGCGCCCAGCCTCCCGTGGCCCGTCATCATAGGCATCCCAGCAGGCGTGGCCTTCATCCTAGGCACTGCCCTCCTCTGGTTCTACCAGTCAAAACGCACCTGCTCCTCATCGTCTTCCTCTCTGCGTGCTCAGCGCCTGCCGGCGGCCGGTCGCGACCGGACCTGCCCGGCATCGACAGCGGGTGCCGAGAAAGATTCGCTCTCGTACGAGGAGTACGTGGCGCATCAGCAGCTGCTGGCTCAGGCGGGAAATCCCAAGATCCACCCAAAGATCTGCACGGACGTCCACACGCACACTCACTCCCACGTGAACGGGAAGGTTCACCAACACCAGCACATCCACTACCAGTGCTAGCGGCCTGCGTGCGCCCGCCAAAACTGGAAATCACAGCCAGCTAACCGCGCCGCCGCTGACGCACGTTTGGAAACGGAAGTCCTGCCGGCCGACGCGCTGAAGATTGTAAAGAACTACAGTTCCAGTTTGAACAGAACCGGCGGAGTCCGAGTCGGTTCCTCAGCCCAGCGCAGCAGTTCTCATCTGGCGCTAGCCGGATCAACCTGAGCCTCACACACACACACACACACACACACACACACACACACACACACACACTGGAGTTTCCAACTATAACCAATTAGCCTAACTTTTAAAACTCAAAACCTTCTAAAAGCGTTCACAACATTTGTCCCAAATGTTTTTATTAGAAGCAAAAAAACAAGGGAGCATGTTTGGTTTGCAGCGCCTCCTAGAGGCAGTCAAATACTAACACATTAATAAAACCACTAATCACAAAATGACTTTTAGAAACAATAAAGGAACACAAACACAGGTCAAACATTTAACTACTGGCATTCAGAACTTTTACCGGAGATGTTTTCAGCATTTTTGAATTTGAAAATCTGAAAAGTGTGGCATGCATTTACATCCAGCACCCCTTTAAAGCAAAACTAAGTAACTTTTCAAGCTTCATAAAAAATCTTCATAACATTTGTGATCATACGTAGACTTCCAGCTCGTTGAATGAGGCCTCTGTCATGGCCCAAGGGGGTCCGTATCGCTTTCACCAGCACTAAGCAACTCTGAGGAGGATGGCAGGAACCCTGCCTTCCACACTAAACAACTACAAATGTGCTGACTGCTTTACTGCATACGTCACTTCCCCCGTTTCTTATCTTCAACATCATCATCTGACATTGTTTCACCACAATTAGATTCATCACCTCATCACTATTCATCCTTCACACAGACACTGGAAACAGAAATGTACTTCAATCCACCTGATCAGGATTTTACCAGGCTATGGGCTGTTGCCCATGAGATATGTAGTCTTCCTTCAGGCTAAAAACACTACCGCTTTTGTCCACAGTGGGGCGCCAAAATCAACCAAAACTGATACTTCTTCAGTGTTGCTTTAAGGCCCGACTGCCAAAATCTATTTTCATTGTTGCGGCAAATGCGTTTGTTTGGATCGAAGCAGATTCAGTGGCCTAGTCAAAGCCCAAACCTGGAAATAGCTGAGAATTAATGGAACAGCGAAGGCTTTGTAAAGAAAAATGGGGGACATCCATATATATGAGTTTCAGGTCCAGTTTACATTTTTCAGCCGCTGTTGATCCGATTCACTGAAATTCTGCTTTTATTCCTTATCTTAGGATAAAAAAACATTAATTAAACTGAACCGCTGCTGTTCAAAAACCAGCCTACATATCCAAGCTTTATCATCAGGCTTTGTTTTTTTAGTGAAGCTCGTGCTGGCAGACCCCTCAGTCTGACCGACGGTTAATAAAAACGATGCTGATGAGAGACCCGAACCTTAGTGGAGCTCTTCTGTTCAGGTTTTTGCACAGATCTTTAAACTAAAGAAGGAAAATGTACAATTATATGTATATTTTTATAATTAATACAAATACAAATGTCTCTTTGTTATTCTCTAATATTTATCTGCAGCCCAACTGCAGCTTCAGCTCTTCAGTTTCTCCCTCCTAGTAAACACGGTTGTTGATTTAGGGACCGTCAATAAAGTTCAGAACCGAGAAACAAGAATTAATAGTTTTGTTATTATGGCAAATAATGACAAAATAATATTGTGGGATTATTCTACAGGATGACACAGATGAGACACAGTTGTTTGTATCCACTTTAATTAATTTTTACGGTAAATATTTTTGCATATTTCTTCATAGCTCCCAGTTCATGGTTTAAACCTGGATAAAAACAAGGGTGCCTCTTCTGAACCATCTATTAGAATATAACACTGATTTAAAGTGAATAGGTCACATGACCTGGCAGCTACAGAAAAAAAATGCCAATTTTATAATTTAAAAATTAACAAAAAATATAAAAATGGGTTGAAATTGACAATAAATAAGTGTTCCTTATCTGTGCCATCTAGAAGAACAATTTAGGGCTCATTTTTATTAAGTGTGTCACATGACCTGGGAGGTGTTTAAGAAATAAGACAAATATTTACAGTAGAAATTAATAAAAAAAAAATTAAAAATGGGTTAAAATTGAATAAAACAAGTGTGCCTCCTCTGGTTCATCCTGTGAATAATTCTGTATTGTTTTATCATTGTGTGCCATAACAAAAAAGCTATTAATTCTTGTTTCTCACAAGTTTATTGGCAGTCCCTAAACCAACAGCCGTGTTTCCTAGGAGGGACAAAGCCGTAATCAGGAGGGAGACATCGCTGACTCTACGTAGCTCTGCTAATTCTACCGCTGTGATAAACAAGTCGTGTTTTTTCCACACGTGTCACCACAGGGGCTCCATAGGATCCCAATGGTAGCTGCGAATTTATTGGTCTGATCCAGAAACCAACACACAACATCAACCTCTGCTGCTTTAACCTTTGACATTCAAACCAATATACCTGATTAGTGATGAATTTTGATTAACTTTTTTACTTTAGTGAAAGTTGGAAACCTTCTGCTCTTAACAGCTTTGACTCCAAACTGCCTCTAAATGTTATTTTTCCCGCTCATTAAAGCTCTCGGACTGCCAACAAAAAACCAAGCTGTGCAGATGTGAACCAACCACTAATATGTACTTGTTTTTTACATTTTTGGCGTAGATTACTTTATATTATTCAGACGGTTTAGCATCAAATATGATCCACATTTAAAAAAGGAAGCTGTGTTTTTAATTTATTTTTTTCATATAACTGGGCATTATATTGCATGAATGGATTTTTTTGTGTTATATTCATAACCAAAGCTGTTTAGCAAAATACTATGTTCAGATTATTGTAAGATAGTGTTTATAAATTATACAATATTACTATTGATTATCTTCATAACGACAATCTTGTACAGATGGTGGATAGTTTGTAGGTTAAAAGCTGTGTCCTGTAACTTTGTTATCATGTTTTTTTTGTGCCATTAAAACATGAAATCATGTTTACTGGTTATTCTCCTGTCGTTACTGACGTAAACGCCGCGCCGCTGTGGGACGTCTACATCAAATTACGTTTAACATTAACCACAAATCTGACGTAAAGCGTCAAAGACCTGCTGTGTGAACGCAGAGTTGCTTTTTTTAAATAAACTAAGATATTCTGGGAGTGCTGGACAGTAGAAGCGTCGTTAGCAAACCCAGGAGAGAAACTCGGAAACAGACATCCAGATGCAACTCAAAGCGAAGGTTAGATGGAAAAATGATCCAACAAACCTGGACTCCATCAGTTTGCTTTTGATGGATAGGAACAGATAGAAAGTTGATGTGTTGCTGCACGTTTTACTTAAAAGAGTTCAACATTGAGCAACGGGTTAAAAGAGAAAAAAAAACTGATCAGGAAGGAAAAATAGTTTCTCCAGATGTGAAACCTCAGCATATGAGTCAGATTGGGATCAGAGCAGAAAGGGAGGAAATCTGAATCACACATAACAGGGATGGTTGAAGAAAAGCTGACAAATGATGACCAAACAAGAAAAAATAGAGACAAAAAAAGACATAAAACATGTGAAAGGAAGAGAGAAAGTAGAGAGGGAAAGAAAGATGGATGTTGCTGTTTTAGTGATGGCTTCTTCGTTCCTGCGTGGTGTTTCAGGCCATGTGACAGGAGGATTTTTCTTTGGTTGGATAATGAGACTTTTTCCAGCTTCATCCGGTTTCTATGGAGCCCCTCTAGTGACAAAAGAAAATATTGCGTGGCCATGAATTAACGCGTGGGAACAAGATCCTATAGCAGCCAGGTCATGTGACCCACTTAATGAAAATTAGTCTTAAATTAAATTGTGTCTTTTAGATGGTACAGATGAGGCACACTTGTTTTTCCAGGCCATGTGTTAAATTTTCCAAATTTAACATGACCTGGGAACTATTAAGAAATAAGCCAAATATTTACAGTAAAAATGAACAAAAAAAATATCTAAAGAGGGTTGAACTTTGTTGACAGTCCCTAAATCAACAATCGTGTTCCTAGGTGGGAGAAACCGAAGAGCCGAAGCTGCAATCAGGAGGGAGACACGCTAACTCTAGCTCTGCTAACTTTACCGCCGTGTTAAACAAGTCGTGGATACAGAATATTTCTTTAATTCATTTAGTCACCTGAGGGGATCAGTAGTCTCAAACCAGAACCCAGTTGTCTCTGGGTTCTGGTTTGAGACTGGTGACAATTGACCTTTGCATCAGTGGTGTCACACCAGGAAGTGTTTTGTAGGACGGCGCCGCCCAGGCTAGCATGATGGAGTAGCTCGGTTCTTTTTTCTGGTTTTTATTTTCTGGTAGAAATTTTAACTGTTTTGGGACAAATATTCTCTTTTGTTTCGTACAATAGTTGTGCAGCTGGAAGGATCTTATTCTCATATTTTCTTGCTTAGGGACATTTTTTGTGTGTGTTGGGTAACCACGGCAACAGGGTGGTTAACAACTGGTTGTGGAGCTGATTAGCAAAACAAAAGCTTAAATATCAACCAAAAAAATTGGTTTAATCCGCCCCTTCCATCAAAAATATGCATAATAGTCGGAAATGTCTCCTGGTTGATTCGCTGCAAACAAGCAGATGGAAAAGTGACGGGTGAATGAAAACATGGCTGGTGATACAGCGACAGTATCGTTAGTCAGAGGGTGGTGTAGTAGCACAGACTGCTACAGGAAATCCGCCCTGACCACAGCTGTCGCCATCTACAAAATGTTTCTGAAAAAACTTGGATCCTATAAATTACAAACACGTCTAATTTCCTTCTGGGATTAAAAGTGTTTTTAATTTCTTGGTTTAAAATCATCACCAGTGAAATGACTCACTTCACCTCCATTAGCTCGCTCCACATTGAAAGGAGTCAACGAGCGTGAAAGCCTCTCCACACCTGTGAGAGATCTATCTGCTCCCAGAAACCTGAGAGATGCCGACGCTGACGTGGTTTAACGCACACGATGAGAACAACACACACACCTGGCTGGCAGACATCTCCCATCATCCTCCTCTCCCCCACAAAGCCGCCATTTAAAACTGGGAAAACAAAAACGCAAAGTGTGTCAATGTGTCTCCTTATTTATAAGAGAGATCTTAATAAAATAGTTATTTTCTCCTACACTTTTATTACTTTATTTCTATTTGTAAAATATATATTTATTTTGCGTTGTTTTGTATTAGTTTTTTTAAATAATTTTTTGTTTCTTTTCTATTTTTCTGACAATAAAATCTGTTTCAAACACACAAACACCTACAAACGCTTTGAATTTAATCTTTTTTTTGTTGTTATTTGATATTTTGTTTTGTATTTCTTAACTTCCAATGACTTTCATATGTTTTTACAGCCATAATCCTAAACCTGACCTCTGAATATTGGCTGTTTGGCCTCCATTTGTTTTGTTTTATCCCATTTTCTTAATCGTACATATTTTTATATATATATTTTTTATATTTCTCACACATCCTTAACTGAAAAAAGGAAATAACACGATGTTTTTAATCTGTTTTTTTTATCATTTATTTAGTTTTAGGCCTTCTTTTATTTTCAAATTTTTTTATCGTTTAATTTTGTCACAAACCTGAAAAAGACGCAGCAGCTCAGAGGAGTGACTTCCTATTTTATTTTTAGTTTGTCGTCCATATTCATTACATTTGTATTTGTTTCTTGTTTAGTTTGAACATATTTATGTGAATTTTCAGTTTTAATAGAATTGACACATCTGATCCCAGAAATCTAAGAGACACACATCCGCCCGGCGACGTAGTGCAGGTGAGAACAACACACACCTGGCTGACGTTTGCAGGCCTCTCCCTCTATAATCATCCTCTATTCTGCCACAAAGCCTCCATTAAAAGTGGGAAAACAAAAAACACAAAAAGAGGCGTCCCTCCTTCCATCCCCCCATTTTTTCTGCTGCAGGTTAGCCGAATGTTTACCTTCCTTTAGTGAACAGAGAGACGAGCAGCGACAGCCAGAAGAAAGGAGTGAGTGAAGGAGGGAAGCTCCGAGACAGAAGCCTCCTAATCCAGCTCTTGTCCTTCGCCTCTTCGTCTTCTTCCTTCGACATCCTTTCAAGTTTCTGTCTGTGACTTAAAGGCAGTAAAAGAGGAAGAAACAGTTTCAGTCGAGCATTTTCCTCCCAGCGGGGCCAAACTGTAGGGGGCGTCACACTGAAAAGCACCTAAAAATAAATCTTAGATTGGAATCAGCAGCAGAACAAAACCTAAATAAAAGCGAGGTATTCCTCCACATAGTCGAATCGTTTGACTCCAGGCTGGGTTGTCATCTTAGGAATTGGAGTAAAGTTAAAATACGAGACAGTTTTTGTGTAATATTTACAGAAATTAGGAAACATGGCGGTTCAATATTTCTGTTTTTGTTTTCTGGAAAACCACCTAACAAAGAAAGTTTCTTCACGTTGCTGAATCGTTCGATAGTTCACAAATGATGATTATAATCCTAACATCCTAGAAGTAGCAAAAATCAATAGTTTCATGGTCATATTTTTCCTTTTGCTTTCTATAATTCTAGCAAATCTGCAGTAGAAACAACATGTTGCTGTAAGTTATTTGTAAGAATCTTGTTTTAAGTCAAACTTAGTTGTAATATATTTGTGACTGTTTGGTTTCGTTTTAGGTGAATTGAGATGTTTGCACCAAAGAAAATGAGGTTGGCAAGGTTTGCTGTTTTGGCCGCATGTTGGAAGGAATCGGACCGAGAACCCGCCGGATGCAGCTTTGTTGTTTAAACCTGTTACAAAGCAGCTGCAGGTGAAGACAAAGAGGAGCGTCTCCACACACACACAGAAAGCGGATGTGACCTGAAGTCACGGCGGCGCGGTAAAGCTCGGTGGCGAGGATGTGTGATGTGTTCAGGCAGGCCGGGTCCTCCCAGGGTTTTGCCGCCATTGTTCCCGGGGTTGTCAGGCTGTTGAGTAACGTCTATTGAAGGCGGCTCAGGTGTGGCTGCGTGTGTGTTCTGCAGCTTTCAGGCTTTTCACTCGACCGTGTTTGTGGATGTTTTTGTGCAGAGTCGCTGGAGCCCATCCTCTCCTGCGTTCCAATGATGTTTTCGAGGCCCTTTCCTGTTTTCGAAGGTCCAGCTACAGAGAGATGGGACCCCGGGGCCGCAGGGCCGTCGAGGGGCCCACACGTTGACTGGAGACGATTCAATCACAGTAATCTTTTCCTGATGAACAAACACAGGCGATTACATTGGGGGCTCTGCAGCCATGCTGCTGCCAAACACGTCTCATTTTATTGTTTTTCCATCATCTTGCTCTCTTTAACTTTCTCTTCTGCAGCCACTTAAAGACAGAAATGTGGTTTAATTTCATTACAAGCAAAGAAGAAGTTTCAAAAGTAGAAAACTAAAAGCATTTAAAAAAATATCTGAAACTTAATCAAGGAAAATCTGAGAATGAATCAAGAATCAGTTTATTTCTATAGCGCCAATTTACAACAGATGTCGTCTCAAGACACTTAACAATAAAATCAATTAAAATCAAAGATACATGATAAACAAATCAGTTTAATAAAGTTTCCAATCTAAGGAACCCCAGCAGATTCATGGAGTCATTGACTTGCAGCATTCACTCCCCTGGAATCAGCAGACAGAAACAATGGCTTGTGTTGTCTTTGACTTTACAGCAATCCCTCATACTGAGCATGCATGTAGCGACAGTGGAGAGGAAAAACTCCACATTTCTCTCCACAGTCAGTGAGCCAGTAAAGTGCAGTGATGTCAGCGGTGATGATTCAGCAGCATGTTCCCACAGATCCATCCCCTCTCATCCATCTTCATCCAGAGTCGGAGGCGACGAGAGCAGCTTCTAATCTGATCCAGACTTCACACTTTGTCACTCAGTGCTCGGGTCTCGTAGCTCGGTGAAAGCGTAATCCCCTTCAGGCAAGACATGACATGAACCTAAATGATTTCACACTGGAGCTATTTTGTCCTGTGAGGTGTTGCAGGCGAAGCCTGCAGGGCAGAACGTGTGATCTCCATAATTTCTGCTGTTTAATATTCAGCCTAAAATAGAAGAGCGCTGATAATGATGATGATGTTTAAACTGCAGGTAACAGAGGAGGAGATATTTCATTACGTGGGTTCTTTGATTCTCCCAGAAGCCAAACGTTTAGCTTTATTATAAACATATTAGCAATGAGACTCGGACCTGTACGCCCCAAAAACATCAGATCAGTCCAAATATTTCTCTCTAATTTCTAATGCAAACATTTTATTTCACTTTAAACAAGATTAAACTATAAGTTCATGTACAGGTTTACTTTTCTATCAATCAATCAATAAAAAAGTGTTTTATTTATCCCAAAGGAAAAATAAAGATGATATAAAAAATAATACTTTATTTAAAATGAAATAAATAATGCACAAATTTTAAATAATACTTGAAATAAAGCACAACAAATAATACTTTTTTTTAACTTAAAATATGTAAGTAGTGTAAAAAAATAAAAAGGAAGTAACAAATCAAAATCAATGAAATATATAAATAACACTTAAAAATAAAACAATGAAAATCAAACATACATACATAAATTTATTAATAGATAATGAAAAATAAAAAACATACTTTAAAAATCCCATAATAAAAATAATACTTTATTTATTTAGAATAAATAAATTTTGTAATAAATGATAATAAAATGTAAATAATACTTTAAAATAAAATCATAAAAATAATAGTTTATTTATTTAGAATAAATACATTTAGTAATAAATAAAAACAAAAAATAAACAAAATACTTAAAAATAAAAAATAATATTTTATTTATTTTATACATAAATAAAATTTCCACCTGTCAATCAGCTTTATAACAGCTGACTGTGACGTCTGTGCTGCAGTGGGAGGAGCTCCAGGATGCTCCTATCTTTTGGTTTGAAGAGGGGAGGGGCTACTGCGCATGTGCGACCGGAAATACGTCACCAACCCCGCGACAAGCAAAACTTTAGCTGTTGTTAGTTTACCCTTTTTTTAAGTGAACTAAGATGCTTGAACTGGAAACTAGACCGAAACATTTGAAATATAAAAATATAAGATTTGATGTTTTATCACTGTGTGAATCCTACCTTTATTGCTATTTTCTTTATGAAGATGCTTAGATATTATGTTTATGCACCGCGGAGGACCAGAGGATGTATCTGCTGCTATTTTTTTGCCAAACTTTCACCTATAATCATTTGCTGGTCTTTTTTTTGTTGCAACAATTTATGTAAATTTGGACTATAAGTCTGTATTAAAATCTATCTATCTATCTATTCCAGTTCATCTTTGTGGGTAAAACAGATGGAAACTGCAGCACCTAAATCATCCAAGCCTGAGTTCCTTTATATAGGATGTTTTCTGTTCCTATTTCTGAAGCCAGACGTGGTAAATCTGGACGTAAATAACGTCCGAAGCAAGCAGTGCCGAGTCTAGCTTTCTTTTTACTCAGCTTCCTTTATCTTGTTCTGATCTTGTGACGGTACGGTCGGTTCCTGTTGCTCAACGACTTGACCATCCAAAGACGGCGGCGTCCGTTGTTCCTGACGTAAAAATGCTTCTTCTTCTGGTCTTGCTGGTCTCTTTGGTGTCTGATGGTGGTCGCATTTAATTACTAATAAAAATGTCCATTGAAAGAAAAAAATGTATTTTCACTACTTAAGCATTAGGTGAGTTGGCTTTGCTCAAAGAATCCAGAGACCTACCCACTCCTCGCGACATACTTTAGACCCTCAGCGGAAACTGAAAGGGGATTAATTGACGGTACTTAGACTTAAGCTTTTATTGCTGTAGACCTTTATCATGGAGAAGAATCTGTTCCATTTTACATTTCCTCACTATCTCATGGAAACAGCAGAAGGCCCTTCACAAATGAATGCTCTTCTTCGTTACTTCTTTATACCATATTGTCTTAAAAAATACAGGCCTGTTGTAAACCGTTGACTAAGGAGTCTAAGTAGTCTCGCATAGTTCTTATATTCTTATATTTTATTACATTATTTAAAATTGCTATCAGGGTGTAAACTGGACCGGGGGATTAGAATTTCGTCCCACCTCATGTACCACATGTGATGTGATGACAAATAAAGATTCCTTGATGACGTCGGATTTACTACTGGAACAAACAAAAAAACAAAATCCAACCAGCAAAAACCAGTCAGCATTGTGGATCCTCATTTTCTTTCATGTTTTTTTTTTTTTGACAAATGTGTCATCAGCTACAAGGCTAACACAATTTAAAGCGTTAATCGTAAATTCCTCTGTGGATTCCCGAGAATAAGATTCTGAATGTCCCATTTCACCCACAAAAAGAATTTCAACATGTTTTTATCCGTGTATTTAATTTAGTCTAACAGAAAATCAAACATGTCAGAGCTAAAGTGAGCATATTTAACTTTATTTGCGTTATAATGAAGCCTTTTAAGGAGGAGGGAACCCAAGAGAGGACGGAGACTGTCGGAAGGAGGATGGAGGTTTGAAGAGGGGAGACCTCCACGCTGAACCCTGACTGAACGACTCTGGAGTGGAAAGTGTTGCAGGTAAACGTCTGGAAGAAAGGAAAAAAAAAAGAGTAATTTGTAATTCACACGCTTCTCTCTTTTCACTACTTCAGATCCGGTATCAGATACAGAATGTGCTGCTGGAAGCATTCTTTAAAAACATCCACGTTCTTGTTTATTTTAAACAGAAGTTGACTGAAGCATTTAGTAGTATTACGGCAGATCACCTGACCAAGGCAGAGTGTGCAGAGTGGGTGGTTAGTGGGTTCTGGCTGTAGGATCTGAGGGAGATGTTTGCTAAATGAGGAACCAGAGAAATCCACGGTTAATGCTTCACATGATTTAAAAAACAACGATTTATGATTATTTCAGATGGATGATAAATTACGGGTCTGTTCACAACGGCTGCATGAAACAGACATTGAGGAACGATCATCAACCCATCATTAATTAATCTTCTGAGAAACTATGAAAACAATGTTCCCTTTAAAGAACATTATCCATTCTTTACAGTGACTCCACAGGTGCTGCCAATCTGCTGATGAGGCGGCCGAGGATGAGAGGAGCTTGTTTGCGGTTGCTCTGCATCTGGTGGTTGCCTCTCCATGGTAAACCAAACCTCCTCAGCACTTCCTTTTGTTTTTATGCTTTTTCCCACGTTGTCCCTATTAACCTCATATCATGTGTGCAAGCCATACATATGCTTTAAAACAAAACCATGACGAATTCTAATAATCTAATTATTTCTGACTAGGGGAAAATAAAGGAGAAGGTTTCCGTTTCTAAACACATTTCACTGTTATGAGGAGCGGCCATATTGGATCCCACAGTCGTCTTTAGAAATTTACCACAGGTAAGCTTTAGACTTTTATTTATTTATCTTTTTTTAAACAGAAATATCTGAAAGTATCTTTTTATTGACATGTTTGGCTGCTTTATGCGGACATGTATTGTTGGGTTCAGGAAAGGCCTGATTGTAACAGAATGGTCAAGTCTGAACTTGAAGCATCGTGGATTTTGGTCCTTTGAACTTTTTTATTTTTTGGAACTTTCAGGTTCAAATAAAATAAAAAAGCGACTTTAATCTAAAACAGAGAAGTTATAACTGGTTCTAGTTCTGCTCAGCCCATGTAAGACATTTTCTATTGACTCCAGCTGGCGTCTTTTCTGAGCCTATTTATCGAACGTAATTTTGTCCTGAACTTTTTCTCTCCACTCAACTTTCTGGCAAAAATGCTGGAAAGCTGCTTTTCTCTCCATGTGGTCGACATCCTTCTTGGTAAATGTTCTGACGATGACTTTAGGTTTTAAAATGGCCGCTCCTCTTATAAACAACAGCAATTAAAAAAGTAAATGCAGAAAAAGTCAAATATTCCCATTTTTGTGGACTAATCGTCTGTTTCCCATTGTTTTTCCTCCTAAATTTTATTATTACAAATGTTTTTTGTTTTTTTTGCTTTTCTTATAAAAATAAAAATACCCAGCTCTGAGTTTTAGCTTCAGGTAAATGAATCGCAGAATAAGTGAAAATATTGTTTCCTCTTCCACTGAAGTAGATAAACGTAAACTTGTCGTTTCTATAATCCCTGCAGGGATACGAACCCGTCCTTCCCTCCTGAGGCGGCTTCATGACCGACAGTCTGGGCGCAGAGTTCGGCTGAAGAGGCAGAACAAAAAAAATTGAGCTCATTACCTCGGAAATGTACTTCCTGCTTCCTTTATGTGAACGTCAGGATGCTATATAATCTTTAGAAAGTGTCTTAAAGGGAGTGGGTGAAGTAATGGCACCTACTTTCCTGAACAGAGTCCTTTCATCCACCTCCATGCTTTCACTGCTGCCAGACAGGAAGGCACACTTCATTAGTTCTGTTGGGTTCAGACGGCTCAACAACACCGAAGCAAAAGCAACATTTACTCAGATCCTGATTCAAAAAAGCTGCAGGCAGAACATTTCATTCAAGATAAAATGATCCTCATCCTGTTTGTTTAGAAAATAAATCTTCAAACGCGTCTCCAAGTAACTTTAACATCAGTTATCGTCTTTTTTTCTGGTTAGACGGGATAAACGTGGAAGCAGATACTTACATGTTGGAGGCTGAAGCGTGTCGCTGGAGGAACACGGGCGAGTTATAGGGAATATGAAGCACTAAACACAAACAGCAAATATTATTAATCATACATAAATGAAAACAGTGATGTGAAGACAATAGTTGCAGGTATAATTGGTCTGACCCTGATGTGTTTTGATTCTACCTTCTTGTCCGGATTATTATGTTTAAATCTGTTTTAATCTTCCCATATTTCCCTCATACTCATTGTTTCCTATGTGTTGCCCTACAGGATATTTCCTTTTATTTAATTGATTCTCTTGTTTTGTTCGTAGTTTTTAACAGTGGCGGGTGGTGGACTTTTCTCCGGGCTAGAACTCGGCAACAGACGTTTACCAAACAGCACAACAAATAAGGTATCACAAACAAACATTATAAAAACACTTAATAATAACAAATACATTGTTTACTTTTCAATCAATCAAAAATAGCTTAATTATCCCAAAGGATAAATAAAGATATAATAAAAATAGTACTTTATTTAAAATAAATAAATAACTTAAACAATAAAAACAAACAACACAAACTAGAAATAATACTTTTTTATTATTTATGTAAAAAATAAAATACTTAAAAATAAAGAAATAATAATACTATTTTATTTGAAATAAATGAATGTGAAAAATTAAATAATACAAAAATAAAATACTTATAAATAATAATTAAAGTAAAGTAAGAAATAAACATTAAAAAAATAATAAAAACAAAATACTATTTTTTTGTGTGTACATAAATAAAGTTTGTCGCTTGCTAATATATGTTGAAGTATTGTATCTTATTTGTTTTTGTTTATGTCTTAATGGAGGTGTTTGGGTGAGTGGGGGCCGCACCCTTGCGCCCTCTGTTGACCACCACTGGTTTGTTCTCTTAGGCTTTACGGCCACAGGAGCAGACGTTGATGCTCGTTTACTATTTCTGCTGAAATCCAGATGACTTTTTTTGTCATCGATCATTTTACTAATTAAAGGGGAGCGCCATCCGAACTCTGTGGGAACCTTCTTTGTGACCTCAAACCGAAGATTTCTCGCTGCAGTTCTAAAAGTCCCAACCGCTGAAAAAAACCCACTGCCACAAACAAAAAATGCTGCAATCACAGACGAGCAATAACATAATAATAATAAAGACACTACGAGCAAAAACCAACGAAAATAAAAGCAAAACCGCTGCAACGACAGCCCGAAAGAAGCCAGAGGGAAAACGCTGGGAACAGCGAGTATAAAGTGCTCCAGACCACTAGGGGGAGTCGTTCACCGAATCAGACCCTCAGTTAAAACACGATTTATATTGTATCCAGAAAGATAAGGTGCGTTACAGTTGAGGTCATTTTCAAACACGCTGTCTGTGACGGGATTGCAGAACAGCATCATCGCTCTGGTGTTGTTTATTAGCAGATCGACTCCCCCTAGTGGTCGGGAGAAGTCCTGCGCTGTTGAGCAGCTTTTATAACATCGTCTTTGCTGTTTGTTTGTCGTTTTCTGTCGTTGCATCATTTTTGCTTTTGCATTTTCTTTACTTTTTATTTTTCTCGTCTGTTTTCAGGGTTCCTAGTTATTTTTTTGCATCTTTTTCTGTTTTTTTGTGCTTGGATTGCTTTGAAATTTGCATGATTTTATGTTTTTTTTCCAGCCCAATTACTCCAGATCACATAAAATTGATCTGTTTGCACCTGCAGTAAACATGATAAGGAACTGATCTCCAAAAAAGACGCGTCTTGGGAATGAGGGTTCTGGCTCAGGGAGGTGTTTCATCCCTTTTTGGGTTCTTTCAGAACCTTCAATTGATTTAAATCGCTGGAGATGAAAAAGTTTAAACAGGTCAGTGAGTTTTTATCACTGAACGCAGATCAAATTATTCACATTTGGACAAATTGCTCAAAGACTGTAGACGCTTTGCTGATTCTTCTTCTGGGGATTCCACGGAGTTGTCTGCCATCTGGTGGCCGTTAGATCGGGTTAAAAACATAAACCTGGTGTTTGTCCTGTTTATTCTGATTCTGCTTTACAGGCTTTGGTAATTGAGTTTTCATCAGGGGTCACTTCTGACTGTGTGTTAAAGGCTTTGTTTTGTCGTCTTTATTCTGAATTTGCTGGCTTTTGTGGTTTTATTGATGAAGCCTCATAGTGAGACATTTTCATGCAAATCTGATCTTTATAGTGCAATTTTGAACCGGTGTTACAACTTTTTGTTCTGTGCTAAAAAAGTTAGCGTACAGCACTGCAGTAGTTGGCTTATGAAGTGCTATACAAATAAATGTATTTTTGTTATTAACATATTGGCTTCCTGGGTCATTCTAAAGTTTTAGGTAACAAGAAAACAGATAAATTGGCCAAAAAAAAAGCCTGAAATGAAACAGATGTTTAAATTCCTTAGTGGAAGTCAGAATCTAACAGAGTTTTTACGGCGTAGTAGCAGAGAGAGCAGGAAGGTTGAATTAACTCAACTGGAATCAAACTGGGTCAGTGATGATTGGCAGCCTTAAAATAAATAACTGTGACTGATCATCCTGAGGGTTCGTGTCAGAAAATGTTTACCTGCTTTGTTTCCTTGTGGGGTGTAAGGAGTGCTGACGCTCTGAGACGCAGAAGCTTTTAAGCTGGAAAATAGAATAAAAAAGGTTATATTTGAGGTAAAAAAAAGATTACAATGAATCAGCAACAGACTAGCTGAGACATACTGGGAGCTAGAACAGGGAGGAATTGGAGAAAAAGGGTTTCTGTTACTGAACTTTATCAACTTAAAACTTAACTAATCTTAAATATTCATTTGTATTAATACATTATTAACTTATTCTTATGTATTGATTTTGTTTATAATTTAATAGATTGTACAATCTTTAGTTTCCATTCAAAAATAAACCTTTATACAGAAAATGCCTTGTAAGAAACTACAGTAAGGACAAATAATAAAATAAATACTGCAACATTACAGGTAACAAACCAGGATTTAAACAAATGTGCAACAAAGTAGGAACGTTTTTATTCTAGGTCCAAAAAAATACATGTCCTTGAATATTTAGCCGTAAAAAAATACAGTCAAAAGCTTCAAAAGCAGTTTAATATGAACGGCATTGTTAGTCTGTTAATCCTTTGAACCCTAAACTTTGAAGCAGAAATCATGAATAAAATTGTTTTGAATTGAAAATTGTTTTTGAAAAAAGGATAAGAACGGAAAACACAGTTACTAACGTTTGTGTCAGACTTCAAAACAAGCCCCGCCCCCAAAAGTGACATCATAATCTGTCAAACGGGATTTAAAAAGAACTAAATTTGCAAAACTTTCTTAAACAAAAATCTGAAAAAAAGTCTGAATAAAATATCCAACGGCATAAATATCGGTTCAACCAATACTTACATTTTATTGATTTAATTTAGTTACATTTTTAAATTTATATTTCTAAAATGTGTTTCATATCTGTTATAAAGTTTAAAGTATTTATTAAAAAAAGTAAAATAAATTGTTAATTTTGTTAATTAAGTTTGGCTTCATTCATTTGACACATGAGAGAAAGTTTTGACACCCCTGCTTTTTGCAGACCTAACAAACTTCCAATCTACAGATGGTAAAGCCAATTATTCATGTACAAAAACACATTTCCGGAAGTCACCAGAAAGAGCAGACTGCAGTGGTTTGAGAAGATTGAGATCACCATTATAGTCATGAGGACAAAACTAACTTTTGCAAGCTGTTCAAATTATAAGGTAACATGAAATATTATTAGTGTTGCAGACACAGAAATATTCGCCACATGCACAATACATTATGATGCCCACTGGTGAAAAATAAGGATGGAAGTTTCCTTCTTTGCCTTTCAAGAAATATAATGCAAAAAAATAAATAAAAATACTTTCATTTATGACAGTTAACACAGTTTTAATACAAGGCATGCTTTCAATAGTTTTCAAAGCGTGTGAAAACAGAGTAGCTGCTGCTAATATTAAGAATTTAGGGTGTTTCAGTGTGAGAACCAGTCAAACCTTCATAAATTTATGATGTACGTTGTATTTTGCAGAGATAAACGTGAACACATTTCACATGTCAACAAATAGAAAAATGACTGCTCACACTGAATTCTGCCTTACCAATAAAAGTCTCATGTGTCATAACGGAAAGCAGCTGGAAACACGTTATTGCTGTGTATCTTTAAACTAGAGCTTCATCTTCAAAACAAGGAATCAATTCCATAAAAATGTGACTGTTTTAAGTTGAACCTCTTAGAAATATTCCCACTCACAGTGGCTGACTTAGAAGACGTCACCTTTGAACAGTGTTTTCGGATCGTTTGTTTCTTTAGTTATTTCTTTTGGAGAAATAGCTTGTTGAAAAAAAAAATCTGTTTGTTGTCTTTTACAGAAGTTATATTGCTCTACTTATCTTTAAACAATACGGCAAGGTCAAGAGTTGGGCTGTTTTGTGACCCTGTTTAGGTGAAGATTGTTTGTTTTCAAGCTGTGTGTTTATTAGCTGTAGAGTAATAAAGGCAGCGTTTTATAAGTAAGATCATAGTTTTCATAACTATTTACCACAGACCCAAAGTTCATGGTAACTGAGATAAAGTCCTGGGAGACTTTGATGTGTTACGTATATCAGATGAAACTTAAAGTTAGTTTATAAAAGTTTATTTATAAATCTCTTTAGTATTGACCACAGTTGAAATAATTTTATGCCACAAACACCCCAGATGCCCATATATTTACTAGGGTGACAAACAAATAAAGTATTTAATATACAATTTTAAAATTTCATTAGTAGAATGTTCATTTGTATTCCTAAGCTAAAATTTAATCAAAAGCTGGTGGATAAATGTTTTAAAAATATCAGGGAACTGTACAATCTCCCCAGCAGATAGGGTGTAACATTTGATATTTGGGCACTCAGTTCTTCTGTTTCCAGTCATTATTGCTGATATGTTGTGGTTTCCAACTGCGAGATAAACGGCAGCTGGAGTATAAATTGTGAACAAAACGAGCAAGATGCTTTTGTGCTTGTGGCGCTTCTGACCTGTGGTGCTGAAGAGAGTTCTCCAACTTAGCGATGAACGTCCTCTGTTCATTCAGCGTCCTGAAAAAGGAAACAGGGGTTCGTGCAGGATGCTTTAAGACATGCCGTACATAAATCTGGCTCATAAATCTATAGTTTTGACTTACTTTGCCATCTGCTGCATTTCTTGCTTCATCTTGACCAACAGTTCTTCTAGTTCCTGATTCTGTAACAAGGAGAAAAATGTAAAAAACTAAAAAACATTCTCAGTAGGTTTGACTGCAGCAGTCTAAGCCTATAGCAGCAGAACTATAGAAAAACTTAAATAACTTAACCCTATAGAGTGAGACATGAAGAAGGTAGAGCAAAGGAGAACCGTCTGTCAAGACTGAGTTCCTCCCCAACCGGATTAGGCTGTCTTCTCTACCTCTTCCTAACTATAAACTTTATCAAACATGAAGGTTTTAAGCCTAGATTTACAGAACTTTACATTGTCACCAGATGCCAACCTGATTCTATCCAGGTCAAGCGGCTTACTAAGCAATTTCTTTTTTAGAGGTTCTGGTCCAAAGATAACAACTTCTGTCTTTTCAGAGTTCAAGAGCAGAAAGTTTAATGTCATCCACATTTTTATGTTATCTAGACATGCCTGTAATCTACCAAACTGTCTGGATTCATCGGGATTTATAGATAAATACAGTTGTGTATCATCAGCATAACAGTGGAAATTAACACCATGCTGTCTGATGATTTTACCAATAGGGAGCATGTATATAGTAAATAGAATTGGGCCAAGTACAGAACCCTGTGGTACTCCACAAGTAACCTTACAATGCGGAGAAGATTTGTCATTTAAATGAACAAACT
>JAVLVB010000408.1:4645884-4667296 GCA_032876305.1 Orestias chungarensis | reverse complement strand
TATATATATGTATATATATATATATATGTATATATATGTATATATATACATATATATATGTATATATATATATATTTATATATATATTTATATATATATGTATATATATGTATATATATATTTATATATATATGTATATATATGTATATATATATTTATATATATATGTATATATATATAAATTTATAAATATATTGAAGCAACATTGCAATGCAAAAATAAACAGGTATAGGTTGAGGGTTTTGTGTTAAATCACGCTGAAAGCTACAGTGGTCCCACTGTTTCATCCAGATCTAGAATTGCTGCATCAATAAAAGCATGATTTGGATGTGGAGTTACTGTTTGATGACATTAAATCTAAGCTTGGACCTTTCTGGTAGCAGATGCTACAGACGACGTGACCGCAGGAGCTAACGGCTAGCTGGCGTTCGGGCCTCGCAGAGAGGAAACAGGAGTTACAGCAAACCCAGAAAGACATGGCCGCACCTGAAAATGAACACAGTCACAATCATGATCTGAACACATCCCTGTGGCCTTTAAGTTTCACGTCTCCCTAACTAAAGCGTAACGTTTAAAAACGGGCGGCTAATCTGATCGTCTGTAGCTTAATGCTACGTTAGCATGCTGCTCACTTACATAACAACACAATAACTGTCGGTAAATCGATCTATTTAGGGTTTATTACCAGTCAGCTGTTCATCTGCTTGTGATGAAAACAACAGTTGGATCCTTCAGTCTAATTTTGACTTCCTAAATGTTTTAGCTTCTTCTCCAGTGATGCTAGTTAGCTCATTAGCATAGTTAGCAGAAACTCTCCACTGCCAGTTAGCTCATTGTTCCTGTTAGCTTTGCTATTCGTGGAAAAACACTTTTTATATGCCACGTTTTGGTGAGTAGCTCAGCAAAATAATATAACATTAAAGTAAATAAAATATTTATCTTTCATTTACCGGATTTTTCGATGTCAGACGTTTTAATTTAACACATATTGTTCCTTATATGCATTAGCTTACTGTCACCAGCAGCAGGATAGATTCAACTAGAAAGTTTTGTAGCAAAGCTCCTCAAAACAGTATCATGGTGCTGTTGGGAACCTTAAACTGAACCAGCTGGTGTTTTATTAATGATTTACTTTATTTATAGTCTAATTATCTTTATAATGACAGACAGATGAGAGTCAGAGCTTTAAAGAAAAACAACCAGAACTGGGACACCTTAGAATAACTGGGGGATTTTGATCTGGTGCTCGATTATAAAGACGAAGGACAAACAGATTCACGGGAAAATTATCTGATCGTCTTGGTGAGACAACAGTGTCTTCAGTCAGGAGCGTAATTGATTTGCTCTGTGACTCTTTAAACAGGCCTAAATAATAAGAGTTAAAAAAAAACATCTAATTAGCTTTTCGGATTAGCAAAATTCTTTTGAATATGAGTTTAGCTTTTCTTCAGATCACCCGAACTCTACATTTATTTAGCAGACTCGGCAGAAATTGATCAATTGTTTCATTAAAAAGGAAGGGAAACCTTTAATTTGCTACACCTTTGTTTATTTGTTTATTTTATGACACAGAGTTGTGAATCATGTCCTCATGTTTGTTTCCAGTTCCTGAAATATTTATTTCTTGGAACAGGAAGTTCCCAGCAGGCGTGGACAGAACTCCCGCTGAGCTCCTCGTCACACCAGTTTCTTGGCGATGAAGAAATCTTTGAGGCGTTTCATCTGCCAGAGACCAACCGAGAGAAGAATGAAGGTTTGGATCACAGCCCACCACAAAACCTTGCTGTTGGTTTCTTCGCTGATCTGGCGAAAAAGCTCCTCTTTTTCCTGAGTGACCACAGAATTGGACCAAAGGTAAAACAGAGAGATGACTTTAGGTTGATGGTTCTAACCCGGACGTAGAGTTACCCTGTTGTACTCCTGCTGCCGGGTGATGTAGGTCATCTGACTGGTAAGATGGCCGAGGCTGCTCTCCAGAGTCTGCAGGTTGTCTCTGGTTCTGTCCACGATGGGCTCCAGCGTGTGCTCTCCCATCTGAACGTCCAGATGTAGCTTCTGTGCACCAAAATGTTTGAAAATGGATTTTGTAATCGTAAACTTTACTTTATTTCTTTATTTATATTTTGCGGCGGCTCACCAGCTTCTCTCCAGCAAAGACGGAGAACTTGGTGGAGTTGGTTTGGAAGCAGAGGTAGTGCTGACCCGAGCCGTGAGCAGTGAAGGTGAATTTACCGTATTTCCCGTAGCGTTTGGACAACTGAATCTGAGGATGGGACAAAAATCTAGACTTTAATTCTTTTTACATTTTATAAATGAGAAAACGTCTCTGCATGAGCATTTTACCCGAAAACAAAATATTGGATGATTGGATTTTAGGTCATTTTTTACGTTATTTTAAAGTGGAGTTTAGCATGGCTGTTAATACTACCAATTAAATGCAACCGCTTTCAGGCTTCTGTGCGAACGGTTTACGACCCCAAAGTGACCAGAGGAAGAACGTAGACGTCCCCCGGCGGCGTCCTTGTTCATGTCCGTAACGACGGACGCCACCGTCGGTGGATAGACGTTAAAGTCATTGAGCGACGGCAGTCGACCGTATCGTCACAAGATCGGAAATAGATGAAGGAAGCTGAGAAAAAAAGAAAGCTAAACTCGGCACTGCTTGCTTCAGGCATCGTTCACGTCCGGATTTGCCTTGTCTGGCTTCGGAAGTACGAACAGAAAAACATCTATATAAAGCAACTCAGGCTTTGCTGAGTAAGAAAGTTTGAATAGAGGGTACTGTAATCATTATTACAATAAAAGTAGTTTGCTGCACAAACAAAAGGAACTGATGAAATATTTGCTTTTGAATTGTCATCTATGCTCTTTTTACTTTTTAATGGTTGCAAAAAGATCATGCAGCATCCTGAATGAAGGCGTCGCGTACCTCGTGGTTTGGGTCTCTGACGGTAACGGTGACTCCGAGGTGAGACGAGCGGGTGAAGGACGTCAAATCCCACGGCTCTAGGAAGAAGTGGCCTGAAGGGGGGAGACGTTTTACACAGAAACCGTGGTGGTTAGTATTTTAACCTGGAAATGAACACAAATCTCATATTTTTATTTGCATAAACATTGAAATGTAAACACGGTGCCGCTGTGTGAGGATGCTGGTCACCTTTAATTAGGACTATGGACGACCATGCAAAAAAAAAAAAACATTTATATTTTAGCAATAATATATGAACTTAGGCTCTTTACAACTGAGAGGAGGTGATTAGCATCACAAATGCTTGAATAATAGTCCAAACCCAGCTATAAACTTAGCATCAGTTGGAAAAGAGGCGCCGTGGTTCTGGAGCAAAGAGGAGAGAGAGCATCCGTCATGATGGGCAACGTTAGCTCTCTACCTAACAAGACGGACGCTGGATCCTACTTTACAATAAGGCCTTATAGATGGCTAATAAATATTTAGTAAATGATTTAGTAAATGAATCTGTAAATCTTTTGTAAATGAATAATAGGATTTTATTATGCATTAATTAATGGTAAAAAAACAACAACTGTTCAATTCTTTGCCAGATCAGCTCATCTATTTATTTCATATATAGTTGGAATATTTTGAAAACTAAGTTACCACCTTGTTAGCGATATTTTTAGCATATATTATAAATCAATACATTCTAAGTATCTATAATTCTGCTCATTGTACAAACAAGGTACAATCTTAGACTAAAATGATTAACATATCAACTAAATACACAGTTGAACAGTTTGGGTTCAGTATTTGGCAGGAAACCGGTGAGGTTCGTCTGTCTTCAATTACAAGTTATGAACAAATATTAATGATTTAGAGATTAATTAAAAAATCTGCAGTAACAGAGACGGCTACAGCAGATAATCGCTGACGGCCATCAGCATCTAAAACTGAGCTATTAGGGGATAAAACAGCATTAAATCCTCCAGATTCATTTTGAGAAAATAATGTAGACTAAGTCATGAAATGTTCAGGAAGACTCATGGTGAATCAAGCTCATTGATTATTACCAGAACACCAGGGATTGAGGTTAAAGCGACTTTCACAATTAAAGACAGACGTGTCACTGTGGAGGCAACTCACCTGTAACCAGAGTGTCTTCAGGAATCTCCTCTATGATGCATTTTTGCTCCTGTTCTCCCAGATCAAAGAACATGGCTGCCGCCAGCATCAGGTGGGAGTGGAGGAGAAAGCAGTGCCATCGTAAATCCATTCTGCGTCTTCCAGCAGAGACACAAGGTTCGACTCGTTCACACTGGCCTCCCGTGTGGTTGAGTCTGTCTGAGCGTGAGAAACCTACAGGTGAGACTCTGGGTGACGACTCATTCTGGCCGCCCTCTGTTTGGTTGACCTGTGAACTCAAAGCCGCAGCAGATATGAAAACTATAGAGCTGTGATATATAAACGTTTCATGGGAATAGTCTGCTTGTAATATTTAGTAAGAGGATAGATGAGATCCGATCATTTTACTAAATTTGACACTAATTACAAAAACCTTTTGTTCTGTTTGTCGTTAGATGAAAGAAGAAATGTTTATATTATATTATATCAATATTACTTTAACTTTGGAGGGTTGGTTTTCACCCAAACATTCGAGTTTGCATGTTGATCTAAAGGTTTGTCTCTAAATCCAGGCTTGGTCATGTTCCTCTGGTCCATCCTACCTGCATCTCCTCTAGCAGTCAGTTCTCCAGAGTCCTCCTTATGATCTGATTATTTGACACATCTAAGATTTGCATCATTGCCCTTTCTTCTGCACGGCTCATGCTAGGATGCGTTCCTATATATATATTTTATAATTTAATGATTGTATTAGCTAATAATTTATGTAATCAAACAAGTAGATCATAATTTTCTAGAAATGAAACAGATTCACCTTAGACCCTGCACAACAACATTTCCAGAAACTTTCAACCTGTTTATTTTTAAATGGAAAATATAACTATACATATATTAAAATGTTCTTTACTCACAAAATGCAAATTAAATAAATTCCATGATTTAAAAGTTCTAATAAACTATTTATCAAGAAATTTGATTTTGATTCAGAAAATCATTTTGGGTCCGCCGACCTTTAAAATCACTGCCTTAGATCACAGTATATCTTTCGCATCAAAACGAAGAATGATAATGATAATAATAATAACATTTATAGTTCCCTTTTTATCCTATGGTTTTAATAACCACAAGGACTAAAAAATACTAAAGCAAAACTAAGTAACTTTTGAACCTTCATAAAAAATTTCCTCATAACTTTTGTGACCATACGTCGTCTTTCAGCTCGTTGAATGACGCCTCTGTCATGAACCGAGGGGTCCGTATCACTTTAACCGGCACTAAGAAACTCTGAGGAGGGTGGCAGGAACCCTGCCTTCCACACTAAACAACTACAAATGTGCTGACTGCTTTACTGCATGCGTCACTTCCCCCGTTTCTTATCTCCAACATCATCATCTGACATTGTTTCACCACAATTGGATTCATTAATTTAAGTTTATTTGATAGGGACAGACACACATTGGCATAGGCAAACTGAAAGAAACAGCAGTCCCATGTTTGCGTCGAAGTGCAACAGCTAATCGGCAGCACTTGTCCCTAGATGGGCTTTTAAAAAGTACCTTTAGAATTGATCATCGCCTCATCACTTTTTATCCTTCACACTGGAAACAGAAATGTACTGAAATCCATAGTTCAGGGTTTTACCACGCTATAAGCTGGTGCTCATGGGAAATGTATTCTTCCTTCAGGCAAAAACATAAAACACTACAACCTTTGTGGCAAAGCTGAAACTTCTATAGTGTTGATTTAAAAATATAAAATAACAATATAAGACAAGATCTTTCCTCGCTCTGAACCTTCCTGCCACTCTGCTTCATATTCCGTGTTTCAGTTTGATAGTTTATTACAATGTTTATTTCTAAAACCGAAGCGATGTGCGTAAGAGCTCAGCCGGTTTCAGAAACAAATCAGTCCTATTCCCATTTAGTTAAAAACAATGCTGAAAGCTCGGCTTCATGTGGTATCACACTTTATTAACTCCTATAGAAAAAAAAATGTTTTGTTACATTTTACTTTATTGTTTCATACAAAAACTGTTAGATATATCTCACTAACATGTAGGAATACAGTTAATTACGTTCAGATTTTGAATACTGTACAAAACAGGTTAAAATCCCGTCAATAAATATAAACAGTCAAACACAGATCATGTTCTGCTCTGGTTTTACCTTCAGGTATATTTGTGGAGGCGATCTTTTCCGGTTGGGTAACGGATCCGTTTTTAACGCCAGCGTATTTGTTTTCAGGTTCTGTTTTCTTTCTGTTGGCGGCCCATCTGCAGCCAGTTTGATCGTTCATCAAAACTGAAGCGGTGTCTGTTGGCTGAATTGCCACACTACGCCTGTTTAGTACTGACATCTAAGACTACGTTCACACAGCCGGTCTTTAAGTTTATGTCTGTTTTTAGCCGTCAGATTTCTGCTTTATGACAGCAAAAGACCCATGTGCACACAAGATGAACCTGTGGCGCCATGTTTCCATGTAGCATAATTTATTCCACGTCTGGCTTCTTCTGGTGCACAATTGTGACGCACGTCTCACGTTAATGATGTATAAGTCGGGAAAAAATGCGACATGACCATTTAGTCTACAGACGATTTGAAAACTATTGGATACAAATCCGATGTAGAACCACAAGGTGTTACAATTTAAAACGCTGCAGCAGGCGAATAAGAAACAGGATTTTCTAACAGTCTGAAGGGCCCGATTAAAACCTTTTTTATTACAAAAAAACAGAAGAGTTGCAACATTTCCACTTGTGGTACTAATTCTGATATAATACACGTCAAAGTGTTTGCAGTCTGAATGGTCTTGTCGCATCTTTTCCGACTTATCTGTCATAAGGGTGAGATGTGCATCATAATTGTGCAGCAGAACAATGTTTGGTGCGCCACAAACTACTTTTATTGTTAAAATAATTACAGCTGCTTCTATTCTGTCGCAAACTTTGTTATTTCTCAAAGCCAGAGTTGCTTTATACAGGATGTTTCCTGCTCCATTTCCAAAGCCAAAGGGTAAATCTGGACGTAAGCAATGTCTGAAGCAAGTAGTGCCTAGTTTAACTTTTTTTCCCCCAGCTTCCTTCATCTTGTTCTGATCTTGTGATGATACGGTCGGCTCTCATTGCTCAACCACTTTAACGTCCATCCACAGAGGGCGGCGTGTGTCGTTGCTGACATAAACGAGACATGCTCGTCTCTTTGGTCTCTGATGGTGGTCGCATTTAATTAGTAATTAAAATGTCAATTGAAAGAACAAAACGTATTTCCACTAATTAAGCATCGAGTCCTCCTCTGAGAACCTTTTCTTAGGGTGAGTTGGCTTTGTTCAAAGAATCCAGAGACCTACCCACTCCTCGCGACATACTTTAGACCCTCAGCATACACTGAAAGGGGATTAATTGACGGTACTTACACTTAACCATTTATTGCAGTAGACATTTATCAGGGAGAAGAATCTGTTTCATTTTAAATTTCTCATGGAAACAGCAGAGGGCTAGCCCTTAACATATTAATGCTCCTGTTCGTTCAGCTTTCTTTTTTCTCAGGTTCCTTCGTCTTGTTCAGAACTTGTGACGATGTGGTCAGCAACCATTGCTCAACAACTTTAACATCCATCCACAGACCGTGGTGTCCGTGGTTACTGACGCAAACATGGTGCTGCTGGGGGATGCCTACGTTCTTCTTCTGGGGTCGTGAACCGTTCAGTCTGATGGAGGTCGCATAAATCTAGCAGAAATAATGTGATATATAATCAGGTTTGACTGCTGTGTGAATGTAGTTTATCAGACTGGCTGCTGATGGGAGGTCGGACATGTTTTTAGCAGATGTTTTTTATTTAAAAGATGGATGCGACTCAACCGCAGACCGTTTCTGGTTCTTTGAGCGTCTCCTTCCTTTCCTGCCTCTCTTCTCTTTCTTCCTCCTCCTCCTCTCCTTCCTCCCCCTCTGGTCCGAGCCTAGTCATAAGCAGTTGTCGGGGAAGCACTTCCTCTCCTCCTCCAGCAGAGGGCAGGCGGCTCCGTTGTTGGCCGGGTGCATGATGACGTAGCGGGTGCGGTGCTGCACACCTGAGTCCCCACACTTGCCCTTGCACAAGCCCCAGGGCGACCAGGCGGAGACCTCGCAGTCCAGCGGGGTGTCTGGGCAAAGTTACAGCAAAAACAAGTTAAAAACAACCTTACAAGAATTCCTGTGTGTAAAACTGCAAATAAAACAATGAAGCTGCAGTAACTGCTGCCATGATGTATGAAACCCGCCTCCTGGCAGCGATTGAGCTGCTGGTGTGTTACTTTTCATTAGATTTTGCCCCCGTTAGTTCATGTAGTGCTTTTTCTTTGCTTGAAGTAATGGAAAACAGCTGTTTTGCTCATTTCTCCTGCTTGTAAACTTTAGGAAAAGTATCGTATTGTTTTCTTGCTTTTGGTTTTCTTGTTGCCGACACGCCCGCTGCATCTTCCTGCCACGCTGATACGTATGACAGTCGTGGGCTTAAAAGTGGAAAAGCAGAAGGTTTTGGAGGCGGTGGGGAAACAGCATTGAAGGAAGTTCTGGCTGATTTTATCGCTTCCTTTCATCCTGAACTTTCCATTAGTGGGAAACCAAAGGATGAGCAGGAAACTGTAAGATGCACCGAGAATGACGAGGCTTCGTTTCTCCCATCTAACCTGGAGCAGGTTGTTGTTTTTTTAGGAAAGACGATTCAGACGATTTGAGATGGAGGACAAACAGACAGGAAGGAGCCCAGGAAACCCCGACAGCTTCTTGGCCACTCTGCGTTGTGTTTGTTGTTGTGTTGTCATGGGACCAGGCTTGTGTTTACAGATGCTGAGTCGAACCTTCGCCGTCTCTCAAAAACACGCAACTCGCAACCGAGCTCACTTCCAAGCTAAGCTGAGAAAGATTTAATTATTTTATCTTAAAATGTGTTTCCATTGTATAAAATAAGCTTATGTGCAAATGTATTTATTTATCGATTCCTCGGTTAATTGTGAACTAAAGCAGGATTGTTGCTTTGATTTTGACGTTCGTTTTAACCCTGGGGTTTGGTTTTCACGTCATCGCTGCTCGTTTCCCAGCCGTTTGGACCTGGTCTGCGCGCTTCAGTCTGAACGTTTTCTGTTTCATCTGTTTCTCCATGACACTAATCTGCCGGTCGTCTCTCAAAGCCACTGGACTCTCTCTTCCTTCCAGAAGAGCGTGACAGTTGCAGCTTTACAGAGTCATAGTTTCAGATGTTTGTCCTCATTTTTTTTTAGCAACTTCTTAGAGTCTGACTCTTAATTGCCACCACGTGTCAGCAAAACAGAGCCGTTGATGCTTCGATTGCCAGATCCAGCTCAACCTTCATGAATCACAATCTGTGTCACAGGTTGTGTCCGACCTTCATCTGCTGTAGGTAATTGCCCCATGTTCTTCCATCCTTTGTATTTGCTCGTTCTGCTGGAGAACAGATGTTACCCCCGGCCCTTTCTGCTGCCCTGTACTCCGCCGGCTTCTCCTCGGGTTCCTGGTTGCTTGTAATTGAGTTTACATAACATGTGTGGCCCGGTAATGTTTCCCATACGCCCGCGTGACTCACAGCAACTCTGAACCAACTTAGGTTGGTGTCTTTTTTCAACATTTTTTGTGTTTTTCTTTCTTTAATAATTGATTATGAAACACAACTTTCTGTAATTCTTTTACGATCTTAGACAGAGAAGCGTTTAACCAATTTTGGACAGCAGCCTAAGACTTTTCCCATTCGGGCGCCTTCACCCATAAACCTTTCAGTGTTTTATAGAGATTTTATCTGACTGACAGCTAATGCACTAACAGCAATGCTAACCTTTACTGTTTTTTCTAACTTTGAAAACCTTTAACACATGTAGCTTTCAAATAAATTAGTGGTTTTTAGGAAAGTTTTATTTGAATGAATGATAAAGGAAAGGTTTTGGTTCTCAGCTGTTATTAACCATTTATGCTCAAACGCTTATTTTAAACAAGGACAAACTGGTGGGCATAAAGGAAATTAGTGCTTTAGCATTGGCTTTTGCTTAAAAACATGTTAGTTTGTTGCTTTAGCAATAATCCAGCTAATATTAGTAGATATATAGTAGTTATATTAATGGATTTTCTGATGTTTAGAGTTGTAAATATTATATTATATTTATTCCTTTATGCATCAAACAACCTTTATTCTGTACCCAGAATGCATTGCTTTAGAATGGCAGCTCGGGGGTTTTATAGTAAACAAATTAAAATCTGCTGATGTCCATGATGATTTCAGATTGAAGCCCTACTGTGGTCGATAATCAGCAGAGTTGGCAAAAAGTAACAATTATAAAACTGAAACTACGAGACAAAGGTAATGGTCCAAAGAAACTTCCTGAATCATAGAAGAACTTTTTAGCAGACAGATTTGATGTTGGAGAAGCAGATGTGATGCATTTTAATGCTTTACTTGATTTGTGATCGACACAATTAACATCAGTGTGTTTTAAGTTATTGGAAATAATATTAATTGAGTCAAATCAATTAAAACTAAAATGCTTTATTTATCCCAAAGGAAAATTTAATTATTAGTGATGTAGGGCTAGCAGAACCAAAATAAATGATTAGGGCTTTCACTTACTTGAGCAAATATTACGTTTAGCGCCTTAGCAGAACTAATGTTACTAATTAATGCTTTAGCTTTAGCGTTAGCCGGACATAAGCGCAGACATGGATGACTTTTTATCTTTCTTAAAGGACAGATTCATTATTACGCTACCTTAAAATAGTTTTCCAACAAATTGTTTTTGCTACATTAAGAATCTCTGCTGCTCCTCCAGAGTCACCATGTTCCTTCTCCTCTGATTAATCCTATCCTGTGGGTTCAGATTGACATCCGTGTCTCAGCAGGTCTCCATCCTGCCTATGCTCAGATGATGGAGTGATCAGAGCTCTGGGAGACGCTCAGATATTGTTGTTCTAGAACCTAAACTTGCTTTAAACCGAACCAGAACCAGGATCCTGACCCGTCTACTAGGTTTCCTCTGTCTCCATGATTCTACATGAGTGTTTTTATAAAACATCTGCTCTTATATTCAGATTATGTCACACCAGCTTGACTGGATATAGAGTAATTAGAGTAATTATCTAGACAGTTGAGTCGGCTGGATTTTATCCAGGGGAACAGAGTAGAGAGGATAAATACATATGCAACATTTTCAGATTTATAAGGATAATAAATAAATCTGTGTAATTGTTTCTAAGATGCAATGCCTCTGAATATTTTGTCTTACTGATTAGCTTGTCTTCGATCTCATTTCCTGTTGGCAGCAGGTTGGACTGGGTGGGCTCCAGCGGCAGGCTGATGATTTGGTTCGTCTTCTTGATTTTTGTCAGTGTGACCTTGGCGATGGGCGGTAGATGCTTCAGGCGGGGATAAAAGAAGGAATTGGCAGGGTGGCTCGGGAACGACGAGGTGATCTGTGAAAAAAAATCCAAAACATATGTATGCTGAGCTTTTAGTTTAAAGTAATATATAGCTTTATCATTTGGGAGGAAAGCAAAACTACGGTGACCGAGAATTGCAATTACAACAGCAAAAAACACTACACAACAAAAATGAGATTACGCACTGACAAAAGAAACTACACAACAACAAATCAAAAAACACAGCGTTGTGTAGTGTCTTTTACCGTTGTGTAGTGTCTTCTATCGTTGTGTAGTGTCTTTTATCGTTGTCTAGTGTCTTTTGTCATTGTGTAGTGTCTTTTCTCACTGTTTAGTGTTTTTGTCTTTGTTTAGTGTCTTCTATCATTTTGTAGTGTCTTTTGTCGTTGTGTAGTGTCTTTTCTCACTGTTTAGTGTTTTTGTCATTGTGTAGTGTCTTTTCTCACTGTTTAGTGTTTTTGTCATTGTGTAGTGTCTTTTGTTGTTGTGTAGTGTCTTTTGTCGTTGTGTAGTGTCTTCTATCATTGTGTAGTGTCTTTTCTCACTGTTTAGTGTTTTTGTCATTGTGTAGTGTCTTTTGTTGTTGTGTAGTGTCTTTTGTCGTTGTGTAGTGTCTTTTCTCACTGTTTAGTGTTTTTGTCATTGTGTAGTGTCTTTTCTCACTGTTTAGTGTTTTTGTCATTGTGTAGTGTCTTTTGTTGTTGTGTAGTGTCTTTTGTCATTGTGTAGTGTCTTTTGTCGTTGTGTAGTGTCTTTTCTCACTGTTTAGTGTTTTTGTCTTTGTTTAGTGTCTTCTATCATTTTGTAGTGTCTTTTGTCGTTGTGTCGTGTCTTTTGTTGTGTAGTGTCTTTTGTCGTTGTGTAGTGTCTTCTATCATTGTGTAGTGTCTTTTGTCGTTGTGTCGTGTCTTCTATCATTGTGTAGTGTCTTTTGTTGTTGTGTAGTGTCTTTTCTCACTGTTTAGTGTTTTTGTCATTGTGTAGTGTCTTTTGTTGTGTCGTGTCTTCTATCGTTCAGTGTCTTCTGTCGTTGTGTAGTGTCTTTTGATGTGGTGTAGTGTCTTTTATCCTTGTTTAGTATGTTTTCTCACCGTGTAGTGTCTTTTGTCGTTTAATGTCTTTTGTCGTTGTTTAATGTTTTTTGTCGTTGTTTAGTGTCTTTTTTCGTTGTTTAGTGTCTTTTATTGTTGTTTAGTGTCTTTGCTGTGTAGTGTCTTTTGTTGTTGTGTAGTGTCTTTTACCGTTGTGTAGTGTCTTCTATCGTTGTGTAGTGTCTTCTATCGTTGTGTACTGTCTTTTATCGTTGTCTAGTGTCTTTTGTCATTGTGTAGTGTATTTTGTCATTGTGTAGTGTCTTTTCTCACTGTTTAGTGTTTTTGTCTTTGTTTAGTGTCTTCTATCATTTTGTAGTGTCTTTTGTTGTTGTGTAGTGTCTTTTCTCACTGTTTAGTGTTTTTGTCATTGTGTAGTGTCTTTTGTTGTTGTGTAGTGTCTTTTGTCGTTGTGTAGTGTCTTCTATCATTGTGTAGTGTCTTTTCTCACTGTTTAGTGTTTTTGTCATTGTGTAGTGTCTTTTGTCGTTGTGTAGTGTCTTTTCTCACTGTTTAGTGTTTTTGTCATTGTGTAGTGTCTTTTCTCACTGTTTAGTGTTTTTGTCTTTGTTTAGTGTCTTCTATCATTTTGTAGTGTCTTTTGTCGTTGTGTAGTGTCTTTTGTTGTGTAGTGTCTTTTGTCGTTGTGTAGTGTCTTCTATCATTGTGTAGTGTCTTTTGTTGTGTCGTGTCTTCTATCGTTTAGTGTCTTCTGTCGTTGTGTAGTGTCTTTTGATGTGGTGTAGTGTCTTTTATCGTTGTTTAGTATCTTTTCTGACCGTGTAGTGTCTTTTGTCGTTTAATGTCTTTTGTCGTTGTTTAGTGTCTTTTTTCGTTGTTTAGTGTCTTTTTTCGTTGTTTAGTGTCTTTTATTGTTGTTTAGTGTCTTTTGTTGTGTAGTGTCTTTTGTTGTTGTGTAGTGTCTTTTATCGTTGTGTAGTGTCTTCTATCGTTTAGTGTCTTCTATCATTGTGTAGTGTCTTTTGTTGTTGTGTAGTGTCTTTTATCGTTGTTTAGTGTCTTTTTTCACTGTGTAGTGTCTTTTGTCGTTTAATGTCTTTTGTCGTTGTTTAGTGTCTTTTGTTGTATAGTGTCTTTTGTTGTTGTGTAGTGTCTTGTTTTTGTTTAGTGTCTTTTGTTTTGTAGTTGGGCTGCAACGATTCGTCGACGTTGTCGACAAAAATTGATAATAGAAAAAGTCGACAATGAATTCCATTGACGACTTTTGTCGCCAGACGTGTTTTTCCAACAGAGTGAGGCATCTCGCTTAATTACAATCTGCTGAGAGTCACGTGCACAATAGCATTGCGCAATTACCTACACAGAAATGGCGGCGTCCAACACATTAGCAACGCGTACAAAAACTTCTAAAGTTTGGGAGCATTTCTGCCTGGATACGGCGAATAAAAAGATTACTTGCAAGTAGTGATGGTAGATGAGGCGTCATGAAGGGTTTCGACACAGCAAAACTGTATTGATACTGATATTACTGTTTCACTGAATACTGACACCTGCTGGACCTTAAAAATCCCTACAGGCAACATAGATTCACTGGTTTGATGAACCAGTGTAAACAATAACATTATCTAATTTATGTTATTGTATATTATATATTGTATTATTTCATATCTTACATAAAATTGAAAATATGTGATATTCTTAGATACAGTCAATAAATAATGTGAACATGAACCATGAAGTGAAAATTTAAGTGAATGTGTTTGAAATGATGCTTGTGGACTGAGGTTTTTCTTCACAAATTTTTATAAAATAAAATAAGTTTTTCCAACGTTTTAAAACTTAGTCTGTTACGCTTTTTTGACTAAGAGTCAATATCAGCTGAATTTGGATTCAGATAGATCCACTAGAAACTGAAAAGAACCGGATGAAGGAACGAAATGAAAACAATTCCTTTATTTTCCGATGTAAGATAAAAATTTGTCCCACACTGCGGAAATCTTTCGTTTGCCTCGAGGGTCACTAGTTGACGCTGTACAGAAAAAAATCAAGAATTGTTTTTGCAAATGCATCCAGTTGACAGATTTGCTTCCTTATAAACACACTTTGGTGCTTCAGTGTCATTTCGAAACAGTTTCAATATCGGTCACGTGACTGGCTGAAATCAATATGCGCAACGACACAGGTTTTGGTCTATGAGCTTTGATACATGTGCCGACGCATCGGTGTTGCCGGACCCATCACTACTTCTTAAATGTTCAATATGCAAGGTCTGCTTTGCAAACCTTCCGTATTGAACATTTAAAAAGAACGCAAGTCACTTGAAACGGAGTCTGACTCGCTTGGTAAGATTTATATTTCATTGAAGTACCCATCTTTCTTGTGTTTCTTATCATTTGCCAAATAACTAAAGCAATTTCATGCTTAATTTAAGAAAAAATGAATAATTATCAGATTAGTCGACTAATCGTTTCAATAGTCGGTGACTAGTGTACTATGAAAATAGTGTCTTTTGTTGTTGTTTAGTGTCTTTTGTTGTGTAGTTTCTTTTGTTGTGTAGTGTCTTTTGTTGTTGTGTTGTGTTTTTGTGTTGTTTTGTAGTGTCTTTTGTCGTTGTTTAGTGTCTTTTGTTGTTGTGCAGAGTCTTTTGTCGTTGTTTAGTGTCTTTTGTTGTGTAGTTTCTTTTGTTGTGTGGTGTATTTTGTTGTTGTGTTGTGTCTTTGTTTTGTTGTGTAGTGTCTTTTGTCGTTGTTTAGTGTATTTTGTTGTTGTGCAGAGTCTTTTATCGTTGTGTAGTGTCTTTTTTCACTGTGTAGTGTCTTTTGTGTCTTTCTCTAGTGTCTTTTGTTTTTGTTTAGTCTCTTTTGTTGTTGTTTATTGTCCTTTGTTTTTTTTTAGTCTCTTTTGTTGTTGTTTATTGTCTTTTTTTTTGTTTAGTCTCTTTTGTTGTTGTTTATTGTCTTCTGTTGTTGTATTTGCACTTCTCGGCCACCATACAAAACAGAAGAAAGGGGAAATCAGTCTTATGAGTTGGGAAAAAGCTCTTTTTCTGTTATATGGCTCAGAAAGTTTGTGGTTTTCCTTTCTGGTGGATGCGCTCCTGGCTCACCTGTATGATTCTGTCCTGTGGGATCGTCTCAAAGTTGGGAGAGGAGAAAGTGAACCCGCTGTCCGTCCCTGCATCGTATGGGAAAAGCTCCAGCGTCACCTTCTCTTTCCACTGGTCCCCGTCACACAGGTTGACGCTGTCCGCACCCACAAACCAGTCCGGGCTGGGGACGATCCGCACGATGAAGGACAGCTAGGGACGGGGGGAATGAAAAAGGTTGGGGGAGGTGGAAAGATGAGAATGAGAGGGTGAGTCATGATAATAGATGGTGATAAGAGAGGAGTGAGTAGACTGCAACACACAGAGGACAATGCATAACCCAGGTGGGCTAAACACTAAACGGAGATCCTCTTGTTTCTCTTCCAGCTTGTGGAAAAAAAAAACTATTGATGGTTTCTAGAGTTTTTGCAGCTCTGTAGGAGTTTTCAAAGAGCCGATACGAAACATTTGAGTCCTAACCGCATTAATTTTTTTTGCAAAACGCCCCCAAGCTGCACATTAATCTCCAGTTTTGGATTCAACCACATGTTAAAGTATCACGTTGCTCCCAAACGTAGCAGCCTGCGTCGCAGCTGTGTGAAAAGACTTGAAGAAAAGAACCACATTGTGAGGAGCAGGTGATGCTTTCAGAGTCCCATAGACACAGACAAGAACTTTAACCTTTTCCAAGAAAAAACATCACTGTGGACAAACTCAGACCAATGGAAGGAAAACCGTTTATGGTTTTTAACATCGTTCAAAAATCCAAATCTGAAAAGTGTGAAGTGCATAACCCCACTGGAGGGGGAAGATCAGTTTATTAAGTATTTCCACAGACTGTCGGCCTAGAATAGGGTCTGGACTTTTACTACGCCATTAACTAACCCATGAATTAGCTTTTATCATATTTCTCTGTGGATGTTTAGAGTGGTTATTGCGCTTTTAAGTTAAACCTCCACCCAAGACACCCAGATCTGCAGCTTGAATTTGGCTCTATCCATTTTCCCATGGCATAATGCCGCCACCAGCAGGTTTTAATGGGATGCCATGTTAAAGCTAATGAGTTTTGGACCAGAAGTATGGCTGCGTATGTTTAGTAAATCCTGCGATATTTACCTTTTCCTTCTTTCCTCTCTTTCTCAGTTGTGTGTGGATTACTCTGTGAATTTTAGCATTTTGTGCATCTTTCCTTGTGTGTGGTTTGAACATGAGACTCCATCCTACTGGATAGAATAACTAACAAAGTTTGGAATATGTTTCTAGAAACTAACCTTAAAGATTAAAGTAGTTCCTTAAGGTGAACTGTTTTCATTCATTTAAGACTTCAGGATTGCTAGATGTGCCTTAAACAATCTCTGATTTTCTCATTATAAAATTTAAGGTTTTTCAGTCTTTTTAAAAAAACATAATTTATAATAATATTGAAATGTTATGCTCAGGTTTCCAATTTTCTGCCATGGAAATGTAAACTGCTATGGTCCTCAAGCTAGCATAGCTAGCCAAAAATAAAACAATTGCTGATAAGAAAAAGACAAAAGAAAAAAAAGTGGCCCACTAAAAAAGAGAGACGGAAAACTTTAGCTATGGCTTTTATAATATACAGTGTATCAAACATGTTAGGCAATGAAATCTGTAGATTAAACAGTGGTAGGCAAGCTTCCGCTAATCTAACTTTTAGCTTAGTGCTATTGCCTCCTATAAAAATGTTAAGTGTGCTAATATATAATAGTCATCTTGTAATCGACTGTTGCAGGTTAAATCCAAGCCGTCCCTTGTGGCATATTAGTTTGACCTTTGGCAGGGCATTCCAACCCCAGGTTTTCCCAGAACTTAGAAAACTAATATATAAGTTTGGTCCATTCACTTGGCTTCCACTGTTTTTGGTTGTCCATTGTTAAAAGTTCCTAAAGTAGTTACATATTTATATTCATACTGTTATTTTTAAGAGAGTGCCACATGGCGAGCATGAACATGCTTAAAATTAGCACTTGGCATTAGCTTCAGCTAAACTAGCATGTTAGTTGAGTGCTAATGAAGCTAATATCAGGGATTAGCGCTTTGAGATTAGTTTCCACTAAACAACATTTTGTAAAGCACTGCAGCATTAAAGGAAGTAATATTACTGATTAGCAGTTTTGGATTAGCTTCTGCTAAACAACATTTTGGTTAAATGCTAATGAAGCTAATATAAGTTATTACCAGTTTCTGATTACCTTCTGCTAAACAACATTTTAATTAAGCACTTTAGCAGTCAAGGAACTAATATCAGTGATTAGCCATTTGTGATTAGCTTCTGCTAAACCATATTGTAGTGAAGCACTTTAGATTTAACGCTGTTTAGGGTTAGCAGAACTAACTTTTTAACTAGCAGTGATCACCAGTAGCCAGTTAACTCAACCATTTTGCTCTTGATTGTGGGAGAGAACAAAGTACCCTGAGAACACCCACTCATGCACATGGAGAACATGTGCATCCCTCAACTGGGATTCAAACCCAGGACCAATTACAAGGCAGCAGGGCTGCAATAAAGTTATGAATTTCAGTTTTATTTGAAAAATGTCCCAGTGATTGTAAAAGACGCTACCACAGAACAACCCAAATTCAGGAGGTTGTATTTAGAAATTTCATGGTAAAGACTTGCTGAGGAATTCTTGGGATTGTCTAAAGTCAGCCTGACACCAGGGCGCTGTGTTTGTGGACCTGTCAGTTCAGGGCTTCTGGTGTCCTCAGTGACCAGCCTGGTTGGGAGACTTACATAGGAGTGCCTGGAAAAGACCTCAAACCCCGTGTTCATCTGTCCGGAGCCTCCCACTACAGCAGGAGCAGAGACGATCCCATAAACGCTCTGGATCCGTTCGCCGGCCATCTCCACTTCCTTCATGATGGTCCAGGCCTCGCCTTTTTCAGCAAACTCCCTCACTCCATTGCTGGCGAACTCATTACTCTGCCAGATGTGGTAGTCAGAGCTGTGGGTCACCCCTGGAGCATACAGGGAAGGAAAGGGAAGCATTTAAGATAAATATTCCTAAAGGCTAAAGATTAAACTGCAGCATCCGCTGTTTTTTAATCAATCAATGAAAATAATGTTTTGTAATCTTATTTCTAGATTTTTTTTTTGATTTGACAGCATATCAACTGATGCAATAAATATTAGAATACAGTTCCAGAGAAAGCCTATAGATTGTGTGCTTGTACCAATAAGGTTGGACCACTGTGCAGGTGGGCGGTAGACAGGATACTGCTTGGGAAAAGCTGCTCGGGTCCATTTTCCGGTAAACGTTAGGTTGTAGTGGGCTGTTTCTGACGCCGTGCACATAGGGACGTCCGTTGGGACGGGCATTAAGTGAACTCTTGGGAGGAAGCCTACCATCATGGCGAGCAGGAGATGGAGGGCAGCCGAAAGGAAGAGTGTCTTCCTGCTGGTTTCCATGATTGGTTCAGGTTGGGGAAATATAGATGGTCTGAAAAATACCAAACAATTTTAGCACAGATATCTCACTGCAGTAGGATTACAAAACATGTTTACTTGTCTGGATGATCATTTAGTGTTTATAAGAAAAGTACCTTAAAATTGAATGGTAATAAAGAAGAAACAACTGTAATCGTCTGAGTAATCTGTTCACCTTAAGGCTACACCGACCAGGCCACACATGTCTAAATCCATGATATTTACACAGATTTTTTTAAACTGATAATATAAATCAATCAAATTTCATTGGTCTGATGTGATGAGGCTAAATGTTTTAGCAGCATGGAAGCTTTTTAGCCCATAAATATCTATAAATTACCCATATCACTGTAAGTTTTTAGTTTATAAAGTTTATAGTTCGTAAATAACGATAATCTGTGTTTTTCCAACACTACGTACCTTTTTAGAAAGACGTCTTTCCCCAGCTGTAATAACGTGTTTACACAGTCAGATATCAATTTATTTTTCTTTGCTCTGAATTGTTTGTATGATGTATGATAATCAAATTATTTTTGTATTTCTATGTACGTTTTATTTTCTATTTGTACTTAATTTTTCTTTTTGCTTTAATTGCTGTTTTTACCAGTTTACTCCTGAGAACGTTTGATCGACTTCTTTTTGGTGTGCACTATCCACTAAAGTCACATAACTCTTGCTGTACAGTAGACCAAGTAAATTTTAGACAGTGGATTTAAAAATTATCAAGATGTCTTGATAACTGATGTATGGTTGGTATCTGGGTTGAGTGATAAGGAATTAAAGGTCCTTTACAATATCTTGTATCATGAATATGTAAAAATAAATACACCCAAATAGTGTTTTTAAAAACAAATTTAAGATTAGCTTTGTTAGAACATCAGTTACATAAGAAAGTATTATTTATGTTACTCAAATGCACACAGTCTCTACATTTAATCTTATTTTTTTAACAAAAACTATAAAAGGGCAGTTTTTTTATAATCTTATTAATCATAATTTATCGGTTTGTGACAATAACAGCCTAATAGTGACGTTACAACCCTAGTATTGATCTTAACCACAATTGTTATTTGACTGGTACCCTTGTTGAGCTTGACTTCCCCATTACCTTAAAAGCCTAAAAGTGCCCTTAATTGCCATTTCAGTAATCTTTAAAGCTACGTTAGTGACTTTAACAACACAATAGTGACCTTAACAGCCCTGTTATTAATCTTAACAACCATAATTATCTTCCTTAGCCCCATTAGTGAACATAACATTCTTATTGGTGACCTTAATAACCTAATAGTGACCTCAATAACCCTTTTGGTGATCTTAACAGTTCCATTTGTGACCTTAACTGCCTAATAGTGATGTTACAACCCTTTTAATGATCTTAACAACCCCAATTTGTTATCTGACTGGTACCCTTGTTGACCATGACTTCCCCATAGTGGCCTAAACATCCAAATAGTGATCTTAATGGCCCTATTAATGATCTTCACAGCCCCATTATCTAAACCGCCCAACAGCACAAGAACAACTGCATTAGTGACCTTATTGGTCTCACTAGTGACTTTATAAAGCGCTTCAAAGGTATTTCTTCCTAACCTAAAAGCCTTTTACTTCCAACCATGTTCAGCAACAAGGAAGCCTTTGGTCAAGTCCAGTTACCTTACAATTGCGTTGTGTGTTATAAATATGTACATTCCAGAGGAGTGAGTCCAAAAAAGTTGGGACACTAAACAAATTGTGAATCAAAACTGAATGCAGTGATGTGGAGATGGCAAATGTCAATATTTTATTCGAAATAGAATATAGATGACAAATCAGAAGTTTAATCTGAGTAAATATAACAATTTAAAGGAAAAATATGTTGATTCAAAATTTCACAGTGTCAACAAAACCCAAAAAAGTTGGGACAAGTAGCAAAAAGTGGCTGGAAAAAGGAAATTGACAATATAACGAACAGCTGGTAGTCCAATTAATACTAATTAGGTCTATTGACAACATGATTGGCTATAAAGAGCTTCTCAGAGTCTAGGTGTCTCGCTGAAGCCAAGATGGAAAGAGGATCACCAATTCCACCATTGTTGCACAGAAAGATAGTGCAGCAATACCAGAATGGTGTTACCCAGCGTAAAATAGCAAAAACTTTCAAGTTATCATCATCAACCGTGGATAACATCATCAAAAGATTCAGAGAATCTGGAACAATTTCTGTGCGTAAAACTATACTGGATGCTGGTGATCTCCGGGCCCTTAAACGTCACTGCACCTCAAACAGGAATGCAACTGTCAAGGAAATAGCAGGATGAGCTCAGGAATACTTCCAGAAAACATCGTCAGTGAACA
>JAVLVB010000408.1:4613290-4629273 GCA_032876305.1 Orestias chungarensis | reverse complement strand
TTCTTGGAAATATGAAGCTGTGGGTTTAATCTCGTGTCTTCAGCACATTTTTATCTAAAATTCATCGATTGCTAAATTAAAGTTTGCTTGGCTGTTTCTGTAACAACTTGGTTAACTGACGACGGGACGTTATTTAGAAACACAGAAGAACCTAAACTAACCATGAGTCGTCACTAAATTAAAAGAAACCGTTTCTTTGGCCAGTAGAAAGAGAAAAACACTTGATGTTGGCAAAATACAGGCACTTTTGTCCAAATAATTTTGTCTAAATTGTAGATCAAACTACGACTGACCAATACATGAGGTACGCTATAAGATTTATGTTTTCTTCTTTCATCTCTTCCTCGTCTGTGCCACTTCTAGTCAGTCCCCCCCAAAAAACATGGTCAACAATCCTTCATGTTTTGGTGAATTCTGCAGCATTTCGTCCTGTTTGCTGCGAGAGAAAATTTGAGAAAGTATGAAAATATGCGATAAAACATGACATAACATAGCAGCATAGCTGAGCCTGTTATTTAGTCCCGTTATGCTAACTTAGAGTCTTGGACCATTTAAGGTCATCTATAACGTAGTATGAGCTAAATATGAACATTGCTTAGTTCTGAAATCCAGAATCTGTCTGCGTTTAGTGAAAATAATCAATTATTTGAATTTTCTTACAAAATATTTGTAAAATCAGGCGAATTTACATAATTCTGCAATCGCTATGCTTAGATGGTATTTATAAGATAAAAATGCAGCTTTTTAAGAATTATGCGCACCCCCACATATTCTGCCCCCTTTCCATAATTAATCGCGATTTTACGGAGGGATGGATTATTTTCTTACTTTTGATTGACACTTTGGGTCTTTGGGGTCATAAACCGTCACACCAAAGTCTGATGTCAGGAGAGGAGGAGGAAGCTTCGATCGAGACTGGCTGATGATTGGCTTCTGGCTCTCTGGCTGGTTTGATGAATCACACAGGGTTTCATAACAAGTTCGTAATCCTGGACAGAGAAGCAGAGTGCTGTTTTTTTGCTGCTCCTCTACATATCTTTACCTTTGACCCTTCCTGTTTCTGCCTGATGATGTGAATCTAGCAGCACAAATCCTCAGACAAACTCATGGAGCCCAGAGACCTGGCAGAAGAAAGTGGGTCGCGGTTCCGCCAAGGCTTCCCGCCAAGGCTTCTGGGGGAAACTCAAACGGCACACTTTATGGCAATAAGTGGAAACAGACTTTTTTGGTCAAAACTGGGTTAGAGTGTTTGAACAAGAGGATTTTAGAATGTTTATTTATTTTTGTCATCTGTCTGCTCTGGTTTGATTCCCCTGGTCTCTCCAGCAGTGAAGCCTAAATCCAGCACATGTTTCATAGAAGTCGTTGCATGACGTCCTCCGGCCTTGGACGGATCTAGGATTACTCTTTAAGCCGAAGATGACAACATGTTCTATTTAAATACATTGTCAATCTGCGGTCTCCAACCTTCTATGTTATTATAGTTTGTTGTGTATTTTTTTTCTTCTAATAACTAGATGCAATGGCGTCAGACTTCGGTTTGAACGTTTTACGATCTCACTACGAACAAGAGCATTGATATGTGAAGAGATAGTCCTCTGCTGTTTCCATGAGATAGTGAAGAAATGTAAAAGGGAACAGATTCTTCTGTCTGATAAAGGTCTACTTCAATAAACGGTTAAGTGTAAGTACCATAAATTAATCCCGTGTGATTATGATGATGATGATGATTTCAGTGTCAGCTGAAGGTCTAAAGTATGTCGTGAGGAGTGGGTAAGTCTCTGGATTCTTTGCACAAAGCCAACTCTCCTTAAGGAAAAGTCCTCACAGCAGGACACAATGCTTAATTATTGGAAATACATTTTGTTCTTTTAATGGACATTTTTGTTACTAATTCAATCCGACCAACATCACACACATAAGGGGCCGACATGAATAGAAGAAGAACATAAACGTCTCCCAGGGGAGCCGTGGTTACGTTGGTAACGACTGACGCCGCCGTCTGTGGATGGATGTTATAGTCATTGAGCAACAAGAGCCGACCGTATCGTCACAAGATCAGAACAAGATGAAGGAAGATGAGAAAAAAAGAAAGCTAAACTCGGCACTGCTTGCTTCAGACATTGTTTACGTCCAGATTTACCACGTTTGGCTTCTTCTGCTGCACAATTATGATGCATTTGTCACGGTGATGACTTTTCAGACTGAAGACAGTGTCAGGATAGTGTCAGGATTAGCACCACATATCAGATTTTGTTTTACGTAAAAAGATCGTAACAGGGCGGTGCAGACTGCCATGAAAAAGTCGGATGCATATTGGAAAGACCCTTTTTTTCTTTTTTAATGTTCATTTTTCCATTCCAGTCACAGACAGCAGCCCAGATCAAACTTCTCACTGCTCATTAAAACATAATTATTTAATCTCAGACTCTTTAGTTTTAATTGGACGGAAAGGTTAGCCGGTTTCACCATCGGACAAATTATATTTGTGTTGTTTTACCGACCACTTTCGTTATTAAGCGGTTGGCTTTTTTTGTTGCCATAAACAAATTAGAAGTGGCCTCAGACGCAGGGAAGAGCTGCACGTTTCAGACGGCGGATAGAAGCACGTGTTTCTGCTGTTTACCAACCAGCAGACGTTTTTCTTGGCTGCCCTGGATGGCTCGTTAAACCCGACACGAGTCTGCTGCACGATGAAGCTGAGCGTTGAAACGAACGCTAACGGAAACAAGGGAGTCAGTGGGGTTTGTAGGCTCAGCCTCCCGAGGTCAGATGCCGTTCACAGTCACCTCTGTTGGAGAGGCTACCTGTCAGGTTTTGTCTGGAAGATGCTCAATCACCCAGAAAACAGCAGAAAGGCAAGTTCTGGGTGGAGAAACCGCAGCAAAGCGAGAGGAAAGGTGGAAAGAGCTGAGAGGGGGAAATAGGAGAAGGCGTGAAAATTCACTTCTATTTTGTTAATGTGAAAAAAACACGGAACAATCGCTTAGAAATACACAAACATTTGATGTTTTCTGCATCTGGTGGGTAGAATTTGACTCAATAAATCAAGTTCACTCAGCCTTTCATCACATTATGGTAAAAATCCCACCAGTAAAACGGCAGGTGCACAGTCTCCTCTGGTTTTAAAAAAAAGTTTATGCTGCCACAGGCAAATATGTTAACATTATATTAAAATCATAAATACATTTACATAGAAATATGTTTTAAAAAAAAGCAGTTAGAATCTGAAGCTAGAGCATTTGTTCCTCCAACACAAACACAGTTAAGTCTCCATCCTCGAATGTCGGTTTAGAACTGAAGATTTAAGTTTGTCAGGCATTCAGGAGAAACGCTGCGGCCAAATTCAGCGTTAGCCGTAGGACGCCATGAAGATCTGGACAGCAAGAATCACAGAGCAGCAAATGTTCCAGTTATGCTTCCCAGTAAAATAAACTCTTATCGTATTGCTAAAACGATCAGCTTCCTTGGTTTTTTTGCCGTTTAGTCTTCTATGAATTTCCACTCCTGGCCTAAATGATTTGGTTCCGAAGAGAAAACCTTGAACTCTGCGGGATGCAAGATTAATTAGAGATTTCCTGTCCAGAGCAGTGGTGTCCTCTAAACAGGCAAAGTGTTTCTTCAGACTAGTCATCGTCTCTTCAATCCTCGAGTTTAGTTCTGGAAGCTTCAAGCAGACCGATGGTTTTATTTACACTTTCCAGGGACTGATTTGAAGACTGGTTCTGGTTTTAGGATAAAGGCTGAGGGCTTCAGCAGTGGCATGAAAGCTACTGTTTTCTCCTCCCATCTTAGCAGATTTGTAGTTTCTTTGTTGCATCTGGTTTGTGTCCTTCTGGAAAGTGTCCTCTAAGATCTCAATATACATCCAGAGAGAAGAAGAGGATGATGGAGAGATCTGAGGAAGTAAAACAGAAAGCCAAGAGGAATGTATCTTTTGAAAAACTTTCAAAATGTAAGCATCCAAAAGATGAAAACCATAAATTTGGACTACATTCACAAAATAGGTCTTGATCCAATCAGAAGATCGTAGACATTCCCCAGCAGCGCCATGTTTACGCCAATAACAACGGACGCCACCGTCTGTGGATGGATGTTAACATTGTTGAGCAATGGGAGCTAACTGTATCATCATAATATCACAACAAGGTGAAGGAAGCTGAGAAAAAACAAAGCTAAACTTGTCACTGCTTGCTTCAGACATTGTTTAGGTTCAGATTTACCACATCTGCCTTCTTCTGCTACACAATTACGACACACATCTCACGTTAATGACACAAAATTAGGATAAAATGCGATATACTGGTCAAATCTAGCACTATGCAAGTGGCCTTTCAAGTGGCCTGTATTGCTTAATGAAATATGGAATAAGGAAGTAACTCCACAAAAAAGAGTATTACTTTGTGAAGGGCTAGCCATTGCTAAACAACGTTTGAGTTGTTGAGCAATGGTAGCCAACCATATTGTCACAAGACCAGAACAAGATGAAGGATGCTGAGAAAAAAGAAAGCTGAACAAACAAGAACATTAATTTGTGAGGCCCTAGCCCTCTGCTCTGCTTTCCATGAGATAGTGAGGAAATTTAAAATGGAACAGATTCTTCTCTCTGATAAAGGTTTACTGCAATAAAAGGTTAAATCTAAGTAACGTCAATCAATCCCTTTTGTTTTTCAGCTGAAGGTCTAAGGTATGTTGCGAGGAGTGGGTAGGTCTCTGCATTCTTTTAGCAAAGCCAACTCACTTTGAGGAAAAGTTCTCACAGCAGGAGTCGATGCTTGACTCTGATTTTTTTTGTGGAAATACATTTTGTTACTTCAATAGACATTTTTATAACTATTTAAATGCGACCAACATAAGACACCAAATCGACCAGCATGATCAAAAGAAGAATATAGACGTCTCCAAGCATTGCCATTTTTTTACGTCAGTACAACGGACGCCCCCGTTTGTTGATGGACGTTAAATTGGTTGAGCCTCGAAAGCCAAACGTATCCTTACAAGATCAAAACAAGATGAAGAAAGCTCAGAAAAAAGAAAGCTAAACTCAGACCTGCTTGCCTCGGACATTGTGCTCCGCCAGATTGACCACGTCTGGCTTCTTGTGCTGCACAATTATGCGCAATTGTCCCTTTGAGGACGGAAAAGTTGGATTAAAACATTGATGACTCTTCTGACTACAGAAGCTTTAAAACTATTAGATACATATGTGATAAAGAGTCAAATACAGAAGTGGCACAAATTTAATTTATTTTTGGGGGCTGAAAAGTTTAGGATGTTGTTGATCAGAAGTTAACACAAAATTCAGATGTTACACCTGGACTCACCTGGAGGTTGAATATTGCTTCGTTACTTTCTAGTCGTGGTCCTGGAGGGTTGGTGAGGCAAAGAAAAAAGCAGGAACGAATCAAATGAGGCACTTTCATAGTTGTATCAAAGGGATCCACTGGAGATCTGCTTCTGTCCTCTAAGGCTGGGGTCAAAGGTCATTACAATTCTGTTACTCTTAATAAGGATAAAGCATATAAATATTTAAAATTAAACTGATGGCAAAATTGATTAATTTTGCCATTTGATGTATTTTTACAACCTTTTCTTGTTTGAGTTTATACTTTTATTCAATGTCAATAAATAGAAAAAGTAGTTGAAAGTTTTTAGCTTCCTTCAATCCAAAATGAAAGAAGATCAAACTCAAATATAAGCAGTTCTGCTGCTTAGAAACAGCGCCCTCTGGTGGAAATCAGAACAACACCAGCTAGCATGAATATGTGTGAATGCATTTTATTAATTATTATTAAGGATATTACCTTAATCTTAGCATTCAAAAATAAAAAAGTTATTGGATTAACTTTTGTTCCTAAAATAATTCAACACAAAATCATGATTGTTAGGATAAAACAAGTTATATATATATATCAAAATATTATTAAGATTATTAAGATTACATTCATGCTTTCATAAAATTAAATAAAAGATGAGACTTATCTATTTCTAACAGTAATTTATATTTATTGCTTCCACTTGAATGATTGTAGCTTACATCTGCTGCTTCACATCTTCCTTCCACTTGACTTTCCCTATTGATTTTTTTAAAGTTTTACTGCCAGCAGTTTGTGGTGCATTCAACACAGTCAGAAAAAAAAGTTTACGTTCTGATCAACTTGCTATAACTGTTTTTTTATGCAGTTTTCTACAAATATGTTTATCCAACTGTAGAAATTAAATTTTCTATTTTTCTTTATTCTAAAACCTAAAAATGAAATAGTGTTTTGCTAGAAATGACAACTTAATTCCTATAATTATATATTTATATATATATATATATATATATATATATATATATATATATATATATATATATATATATATTTTAAAATATTACGTTTAAATAAATCTTTGTAATTTATAAATATTAAATTGCGGAAGCAAGTATGATCCTTGGTTTAAGCCTATCCTTTATTGATAAACTAAAATTTTATAGAATACTGTTAGATTGGGGTTTCTTTTTTGAAAAGTTGTGAATTATTAATATTATTACTATTATTATTATTATTATGGATAGATATAAACTATTGTAGATATAATCTACAATAGTTTATATCTATCCATTTCTTTCCTTAAAGCAACCGTAATAATCTCTAAACGCGTTCATGTTTCAGTTAATTTGACTTAGTAAATATTATATTTTTAATTTAAAAAAATACTTTATTGTGACGCCTAAAGCACAACACAAGCCAGTTTTCACCTTTCCACAGTTTATTTCCTTTTAAAATAATTCATACAAATGCATACAGTCACAAACATATCTGTTTCAGGTTGTCATTATTTGACCAAAAATAATATTTACCGTAGAATATAGAATATGTGAACTGTGTATTGCTACGCCGACTAATTTACCATAAAGGGGAGGCAACACAGAGCTGGGTCACGACCAGGGATGGAATCTCATCTGAATGCTTCAGAGAAGGAATGTTTGTTTCAGGAAGAACCAGAACAGAACCAGAACAGAACCAGAACAGGACCAGATGTCAGACTCGGCGGGTCGGACCCAGAGGAACGTCCATCCCTGTTCGCCACGCTCGCTCCCTCACCACCAAGAAGACCAGGTAGGCAACAGGAAACTGTTCTCTACTACTGCGCTGCTGGTAGGACGGGATCCAGGAAGTACTGGCCCCATAACGCCTGAAGCCCCGCCCACTACCAGCACTGCTTTTTTAGACACAGATACAACCAAGTCACATTGACACAGGCAAGCAGAACACCAAATGTACACATGAACACGGAGGCCGCACGCTACAAACACAAAATCTTACCGAGGGTTTGTCTAGTTTGTAGCACAAACATCCTAGAACACTCTAAACAAGCTTAAAACAAAATACAAGTAACTTTTCAACAAGATATACGAGACAGGTTTCAGTTTAGTTCTTGAATATTAATAAAAAAGTATTGTTTCACTGACCTCCTCCACTTAAAACAAGTTAAAACGTACAGAAAACAAACAAAATCTGTCAATATTTTATCCGTTTTCAAGAGCTATTGACCTAAAGCAAATCCGACCAGTCTGCTGAAAACTCCCTTAGTTATGTCTTATTTCAAGCGTGCTGAGCTGTGGAAGTGAGACCAAATCAATGTTTCAAGTGTTTTTTCATATTAAACAATAGTCTGTGTATCCTTTTGCAAGACCGTGAAACTGATCCTGAAGAACAAAAATAATTTCCATGTTGCACAAATTTTTATAAAAACATATAAAGGCGCAATTTATGAACTGTTTTATGATTTTGGGTTAAAATAGCAAGTCTTCAAGTAAATAGGTTCAAGTTTAAGTTAAGCCCCAAATCATTGGTGTAAAAGTCCAAGTCGTCTTATCTGCCAACATGTTTCCTCTGGTGTTGCACAAAGGATCGTCATCAGAGACAGAGCTAGATTCATATCGCAAAGGTCCAATAACTGTTGGCTGGTGAGGTTTAAAGAGTTCAAAAAGTTTTATATGTTGCTGAAAAGTTACTTGGAAGCTAAGTTAATCTTATTTCAAGATTTTCCCACAACAAACTAGACAGGAGTACTTGTTATGATCGTGTTTGTGCAGCGTTGAAGGTGGTTAAATGGTAGAGTTGGGAAGGACACAGCCTGATATGTTAAAGCTGAAGAAGACGTCTTTGCTTTTCAGGACAACCGAACTGAGCAGCCGTTAAAACAAAATCAAACAAATCATGAAATCGGAAATGTTGGCTTTAACCAAAACTGTTAGGAGTTCACCGACAAGACCTTTGAACTTTCTATCGCGGGAACTGTTAAGAGGAGAGATCAACTTAAAGTGCATCAGATTTTAGAGCCAAGAAACATAAAAGTACAAAAAAAAGACACATATAAAAAAGTAATATAACGAAGTCACAACTGCCTTTTTGTGTTTTCTTAAAAAGTACATTAAGCACTTCCAATTATGGATGATGACATTATCACAAAACCTGTCACTGTCAAAAACTGCAGATGAGAAAGAAAGAAAAGGTTTTACTGTTTCAACTTTTCTCAACATTTTCTGCCTGGAAATAAAAAAACTGCTTTAAATCTTTCAACCAATGAAGGATGACCAATCATGGACTGATAGCTGCAGGAGGGCTTTGCTGATGTTTATTTTGAGCTTAACGTTCTTCAGATTTAAAAAATATTTATATTACTGTGATTGTGATTACTATGTTTTTTCCTTTAATTACAAAACATCCAATTATGTTAGGAGAAATTTACTTGCTCTAATCAGCTGGAGCCAAATGACGTCATCAATGTGAGACGTGCATCGTAATTGTGCAGAGGAAGAAGCCAGACGTGCTAAATCAGGACGGGAACGATGTCCGAAGCAAGCAGTGCCGAGTTTAGCTTTCTTTTTTTCTCAGCTTCCTTTGTGTCGATACGGTCGGCTCAACGACTTTAATGTCCGTCCACAGACGGCGGCGTCCGTCGTTACTGACGTAAACATGGTAGCGCTGGGGGACGTCTACGTTCTTCTTCTGGTCATGCAGGTTGTTTGGGCCCTAAAACGTCGTTCACATAGAAGTCTAATGGCAGTCGGATTTAATCCGTAGTATGAAAGAGCGCGAAAAACCAGAAAAAGGCATCATTAACCATAATTATGTTTTTGAGGTATTCTTTGTATTAAGGTGAAATTACACTACGACAAACATTCAATGGACATCTCATTTTCTTTCCTCACACTAGACTTACATCTGACTTTACTTTCTATGTTGTAAAAGAACAAACAGAGAAATGTACAACAAATGTTGTCTCATAAGGAGATCAACAAGTTTTAGCACTGAGGTTCAGTTGTGTGCACAAAATTTGATCAAAAAAAGCTTAAAAAGCAATTTGTGAATGTTTAGTTGGACTTTAGCTAATTTAGGACGTTTTTCTGCTTATACAATGAACTTCACCTTCCTCACCACAATAATAAACTTATTCCTACGCTCTTTAAGCCAGCGTTTATCCATTTCTCAATATCATGTTGGTGAAAATGTTAGTGCTGCATTTAGGTGATGATGCTGGTCAGAACGGGAGCAGACTTTTGTTGAGGTTTTTTAAATCACTGAATACAAACCAGACCTGGCTGTTTTTAAACTGTAGGAAACTTCCCAGTCTGTCATCTCATCAGCCCACAAATTAAAATAAGAGGTTGGAATCAAGTGGTCCCAAACAAACATACCATTTTCCCACCTTTTCAAAGCTTTCCTCCTACAACACCGTCAGTTTGGGTCGAACATTTACATGAATCCCCAGAGCAAAGTGACACAAACAAACATTAGATGCACTCTGTTGTCTGATGCAGAGGGACATGAAAAGGCAAGCAGGTAGGGAAACAAAAGCACTCAGTGGCATAAAATCTATTTAAAAAAGAAAAATGCTAGAAAAAAACTAGATTACCAACTGCGGAAACGTACGTTCCTGAGATGGTGTGCAAAAAAGCTGCCTCTTTTTTATTTGGGCCTAGCAAATTTTAGGGACAAATCAAAAGAAAGTTAAATATTTGTATTTTTTAAACCAGTTTAGTTTGAACTGGAATACAAAATACAAAAAATCTGAACACAGACAGGTTACATTCATTTCAAACCTATTTGCTTTTACATCAAACTAAGGAAAGGCGCAAAATAACATGAAATCCTCAAATTTTGGACGCCAACAATTGTAAGATGTTCTGTTTTCTCTTTTCCCAAAATCAATTCAAAATAATGTTGTTTTTTTATATATATCTGTTGAAGAATTGGTTTCGAGGACAACTGTATCAGTTGTTGGTTAAAGGATCTGTCAGTTATCCAGTCCCCCCCCCGCTGTGAACAGTGACCTGTATGTTAGGAAGCAGATGGCAAAGAGTCGCGACTCAGACCTGAAACCGTCCGATTAAACCGGCGCGTTTCTCTACAGAGGGGCTACAGTTGATCACTGGGGTGCTGCTCCCTGTCGCCCTCTGGTGGCTTCACTGTGTTCTGTCCAGGAGAGGGCGCGTGGGGAGGTTGTGAGATGGCGGGCGGGAGGGTGTGGGAGATGGGCACGCCGGTGGGTACGATGCCCTCGACCGGTGGAGGGAGGCCGCCGGCCGGCAAGCTCAACACTCCTGGGGGGTACCTGGAGGAGGTTGGGCAACACGAAGCAGTAGATGAGGGTGAAGTTAAGGGAACACATAGCAGGTACGGACAGTTTGTGGTTGTTCACACGTCTGATTACGACGTCCATCAGACGTCTGTGTGAACGGTTTATGAGCGCAGAACAAACCTGGCAGCTGCATGTGTTGTAATTTCTCATGACACCACAGGATGAGATCGCGGCGCGTACCTGTAGGCGCCGTTGAGCTCGGGGTGAACCGCGGCGGGGTCAACCGCCCAGTGGTTGTTGGGTGTGAGGAACTCCTTATTCACACAGTTCTTCAGGCTGTCTGGGATGCGACCTGCAGACAGAGACACGTGGTGAAAAATCTACTAATAGTAAAGAAGAAAAACAAAAATCCAGCCGGGAAACGACTGAGACGTCGCTGACCTGTCACAGCTCTTCGGATTTCCCTGGCTGCCTCTTCTCTCATCTCCAGTGACGCCTGTTCGCTGTACCAGGCAACGTGTGGCGTGCATATCAGGTTGGGGGCGTCCTTTAGTGGACCCTGACTAAAGCTGCCACAGTGACAGACAATACAGATACTTACTGACTCGGATGTATCAGAAAAAAATTATAGAAACATAAATCAGTCTTTGGAATACCATTGGATTTGAGGAGTTCAGAATGCTCTTGTACGTGAAATGTACTACTAAAATACATTTCCATTGCCTTGTTCATTAAATCTCAGTCTGTCCGCCTGACAAATCAAAATGGATGAAAGCCCACCACCTCCAACTGAATCTCTCAATAACTGAACTGCTTGTTTTTCCAGCCAAACCAACCATAAACCAGAATATTCACATCCAGACTGGATCTCTGTCTCTGACTCTATCAAAGGCAGCAAGAAACTTGGGAGTCCTGATTGATGACCAGCTGACCTTTAAAGATCATGTTGCCTCCATTACTCAATCTTAACTTTACTAAACATCAGAAAGATACGACCATAGCTAGCCCAACATCTCCTATCCTAACTCTTACCCAGACCTCTATACCCCCTCTACTACTCTCTCTGTACTTCCCTCTATCACTTTTCTCTCGATGTTTTATGGTCAGATTGATAATAACTAACATTGTCTACTGTGTCTACTTTGTAAGTAGCTTTAAATAAAAGCATCTGATGAATGCAGAAACATAAACATAATTAAATGGCTTCACCTTAATAGGGCTGGACATTTTTGAAGAAAGATTATAACACCTGAAAGGTTCTGACTCATGAACATCCAGCGCCGCCCCACGTATCCTCCCCTCCTTCAGAGCCTGAGCCAGGGCCTTCTCATCCACTAGACCCCCTCGGGCGGTGTTCACCAGGAACGCCCCCTGCCGCATCTGCAACACCCAGCCCACAACAGACGGTTCAGCCGAGGCCGTGCACATTTCTAACCCATGGGACCTGCAGAGCACCTGTTTGATGGTGAAGTCGTTGATCAGGTGGTGGTTGTGCTCGTTGAGGCTGCAGTGCAGAGAGACGCAGTCAGAGTGGAAGAGGAGGTCCTGAGGAGTAAGGGGATAAATCCATGTCAGAACAAGATGAAGAAAGCTGAGATAAAAAAGAAAGCTAAACTCGGCACTGCTTGCTTCGGACGTTGTTTACGTACAGATTTACAATGTCTGGCTTCTCATATTGGTGACGAAAAAGTTGTGTAAAATGCGACATGACGGTTCAGACTGCACACAAATCTTAATTTCTTTTGTGGGGGGAGGCTGAAAAGATCGGAATCGGGCCATTTATTAAAAAGTCAGACAAAAGTAGGTTAGTGATGATATATTTTGTGCTAAATTAGGTAGGTATTAAATTAGGTAGGTAAAGTAGGTATTCCAATTCTTGCAGTTTTTCTTAGTTCTATCAGCGCCGTGTCTATTGTGGGAATTTCCTTGATTATCTCCTTCTGGTCCAGCGACGATGGGGGATCCACGTCCATGATTAACAGCTTTCTTTGCCCTGGCTTGTACTTTTGAAAGAATATATAACTAAGATCCTCAGTCCTTGGTGTAGATTAGATCCATCATGTTGTTGATTTCCTTTATCACCTCTGACCAGTAGGGTGCGATCCTAATTAGGGTATAAATATGATGCTCACACATTCCCACGGTTCCTCCAACACTTCAGCCTTTCAGGGTTGATACCTAGTGTACCCGGGTCTTCCAAGAAAAGCAGTGCATAAACCAGTCTTCCTCAGTAACTTTTATTTCCTATTTAACCTTTAATTGATGTTAAATTTTCCTCCCAGTATAGAGATCACTTTAGTCTGAATTTTGATTTCTTTAATGTTTTCCATTAATTTATGCAATAAAATCTAAGGAGCTTCTTGGTGTGTTGATCCAAAAGAGCCTCTGTCTGAAAGATCCTGAACTCCCATCACGAATGGTGAAGCTTTATTATCAGTGGTTGAACTTTTGTTTAATTCTGTTATTTAGAGTAAAAGTAAAAGCTTCATTTGATCGTTTTGAAGTCCCAGAATGGCAGAAAGGAAACTCTGTGTTTACCTGAAGTGTCATGACTCGTTGGAGTCCCAGTGATCTTTCTACACCGTCGGCCGAATACGGGTCGTAGAAAATCACGTTGAAGCCAAAAGCCTTGGCTCGCAGCGCCACGGCCTGGCCCACCCGACCTTTAAACACACAGACACCCTCAGACAGAAAAACAGTGGGGCCTATTCAAAATATTCGCTCTACTCATATTGCAACCACGAGCCTAAATGTATTTCCAAGAGATTTTATGTTGTTTGTCTGGTAAGTAAGTCTGTCCATATTTCCAATAACCGAGTAGCTTCCCTATTAGACCAATTAGGTGACTTCTGAAGGCTCATAGGGTTAATTATGACTTCTTTGCTGAAATACTTCTAAGTTTATACTTCTAATTAATGACAACCTGGTCAGTAAGGACTGACGCCGTCTATGGACAGACGTTAAAGTTATCGAGCAACGGGAGTCGACCGTATCGTCGCAAGATCAGAGAAAGACGAAGGAAGCTGAGAGAAAAAGAAAGCTAAAGTCGGTGCTGCTTGCTTCGGACACTGTTTACGTCTAGATTTACCACGTGTTGCTTCTTCTGCTGCACAGTTTTGATGCACGTCTCACGTAAGTTTGTGCTACAAGCACGCTGTGGTCAATGTTGATGCTCACCGAGCCCGATGAGTCCCAGAGTCTCTCCTCGGATCCTCGCCGCTCCGGATGCCACCTCTCGGATCTGCTCCACGCTCTGAACTCGCGTTCCCTCCCGCAGAGCCTGGCGGGAGTAAAGATTCGTCATCACCTCCATAAATGAAACAACGGCGCAGACACGTCCAGATCCAGCTGTAACTGAGCGCCAGAGGCTGGGTCCCGTCAGACATTGTGATAGAGTCTAGAACACATGAGTCTAAGTGATGACTTGAGGAACAAATCATTTTTACTGTACCTTCTACACTTTACATCAACGTCTTTCAAATACAGCCACATTCTAAAGAAAATTAAATGTTTCAATGTTGCTTATATGTCAGTGGACAGAGTTTCAGTCAGCGGTCATAGTGGAATATGGTGACGCTGATGACCGAATGCACGCCTCCAACAAACACACTCAGAGTCGGTTCAATGAGATCTCCGTCCCAGGGCCTTTAGGGAGCGTACGTACCTGGTGCAGCCAGGTGGTGCGCCGGTACAAGGTGAGGATGTGACAGAGCGTGGAGTCCGCCGTCTCCTCCACTGAGGCCGCCGGCATGTTGCATACAGCTATGCCTGTTGTCCCAGGAGGAAGAGCGGGGTTAGCGAGAGTTTGATCGGTGGCCCGATATTTCCACCATCAGGAGCAGAGAGATTTGTTCCCACAGAAATCAGGAAAAAAGTGTGCTTCCAAAAGCAATAGTTGGACCTATATTTATGTTACTAGACATATTTTCAACAATAACCAAAAATTGTTCCTGTCAGTGTCAGTTTTGTAGATACTAATAGGGGCGGGGCATGATGAAGTTTTTCCTTTAGTCAAAAAGTTAAAGACATGGCACCAAGTTGCTATCATTAAGTAACACTTTTAATTTGTACTTTTTGAAAACGACGTACACAAATTCATTGTTAAAGTTTTCAGAGGCTGGGGAATAACACAAAATTGAGGACGGTTTTGCTAACGGTGTGTCCAAACTGACCAATAGAGATGCCGTTACTCGGATGTCGGAACTCGTAACAAGAAAGGTCGTCACACCTGAGTCAACAGCACTGACCTGAAGATGGAGGAGTCAGGATGTTGACATTGGAACGCCATTGTTATGTTTGTTCTCCCAGAAAAATACTCGGATGCAAGTATGGAGGCATCATAAGTAAAATAACCTAAATTATAGCAGCCTAGAGGTAGCTGGCGTTACTAAGTGGGCGGGGCTAACTTTGAATCAGTATTAAAAAATTGTTGATTGTTCTTGTTGAAAAGTTAATTGCAAGTTAGTTTTGTCTTGTTTCAATTATTCTAAGATGTTTGCACTGAAACCACACAAACATTTGGCAAGATGTTTTTTTTGGAGGGTCATGCACAGAGGTTCGTACCGAGCTCTCCGGCAGATTTGATGTCTATGTTGTCGTAGCCGCTGCCGATGCGAACGATGATGCGCAGCGCTTTGAACTTCTCCAGATCTTCCCTCATCAGGGTGATGGTGTGGTACATCAGCGCTCCAACGGCTTCGTTTAGGACCTGAACACACACAGCAGACACACCTGATTTTGCAGCAGCTGTAGGTACGTTCCTGAAAAAATAACCAGAGAATGATAAAGAATAACGGCAGGTGTGAATCGTTTGGGTATAATGTCTCTGCCAATGCTGTTATAAAGGTTACTGGATGCATAAAACAAGATTCCCAGGGGTATAAATTACATTAGAGAGCTTATTTTAACGTACTAAATGAGTCTCAGGTTCGTCGTATGCAAAACATAAAAGGTCGGCTTTCAGCTTTTCTGCTTGGAACACTTTGATTCACTGAACGTTTTTCTAATTGCGATCATTTTTATCTATTAAGTATAGAGATGGTTAGGGCTGCAGAATGTATTACTGATTTATCGTCATTGCTTCAAATCTTCACATCTCAATGGACGGTTTGGAGGATTACAATAGTTGAGTTTTGAAATTAGATTTTCCATACTGATGAAACATTTCTCCTGTAGGACGGCGACATTTTCAGTCCCTCCAGAAAATGGGATTCTGTGATCGTAAAAAATCCTACAAAATCAAGGAAAGCTTGCACAATATGCCGGGGTGGCCACATATTCATCGCATAAATGGCATGTAAGCCCAGAAAGAAATTTGAGCTTATTGATTATTTTCTTACTTGTGTTTGATATCAACCCCCCCAGTCAAAAGTGAACGGTCTGGCGTGGCATGTAGTGACGTCATGACCTCC
>JAVLVB010000408.1:4575580-4588207 GCA_032876305.1 Orestias chungarensis | reverse complement strand
CACTCCCGAAGGCGGCCGAGTCGATCCAGGCGGAGGACGAGAGCGCCAAGCTCTGCAAGCGTCGCATCGAGCACCTGAAGGAGCACAGCGGCGACCAGCTGGGTTCTGTCAACCTGTGGAAGAAGAAGCGCATGGACCGCATGATGGTGGAGCACCTGCTGCGCTGCGGCTACTACAACACGGCCGTCAAGCTGGCGCGGCAGAGCGGCATCGAGGTGGGGCGGCGCCGCAGCCGGTCAACGCTTGTGACCTTTCTGCTCAAATTGATCGTTTCTGTCCGTTCGTCAGGATCTGGTGAACATCGAGATGTTCCTCACGGCAAAGGAGGTGGAGGAATCTCTGGAGCGCCAGGAAACGGCGACCTGCTTAGCCTGGTGCCATGACAACAAGTCCCGCCTCCGCAAGATGAAGGTACCGAGCATGCAGCTTTTCACAATCGCATGATTCAGTGTCGATATCAAAGAGCTCCAGAATCGATAAAACAAACATAAATCAAACAAACTGCTGTCTGTCGTTCTCCACTTTGAAACTACGTCAAAACGAGTAAATTTTGAGCCACTGAAACCAAATTGAACTGTACAGGCTGTCCATTCCAGCTTTTAGTCCACACTTTCATTCAGCGTCTAGTAGTTTCCATTAAAGTACGATGAAACGTTGCAGCTGAGGCTAAACTTGGTATTTGCACGTTTGTCTTGGTTCCACAAAACCAGGGAAGATTAATATGAGCAGTTATTGGTCCAAATGTCCCTATAGGTCACATGATGTGCGATTATATGCTCATAATTAAAGTTTATCAGAGAACTGATTTCACATATTAGCAGCGTAGCAGAAAACAAGAGGGTTTCTTTAATCCGGCCAAATCCGTTGGGGGCAACGTAGTGCAAAGTTGAACCGGTGTGAGCCGATCAGAATCCTTCAAACAGTTACGACTCCCTGTTAAACATGGCGCCTCCAGTTCACCTCAACGGATCGGAGCAGCAAAAATCATCAGAAACAATGTTTTATCTTACTTTGTTCTTTAAATGAATAACGGAGAGTCGTCCTGTTTGTTCTGCAGAGCTGTCTGGAGTTCAGTCTGAGGATCCAGGAGTTCATTGAGCTCATCAGACAGAACAAGCGCATGGATGCAGTGCGGTAGCAGCGACCCACACAACAACAAACACTGATGCCAGGCTGGGTTTTAGTTTCTCTCGACTTTCTGCTGAATTTCTCTGTTTCTCATCAGACATGCGAGGAAGCACTTCAGCCAGGCGGAGGGAGGACAGCTGGATGAAGTCCGGCAGGTGATGGGAATGCTGGCCTTCCCGTCGGACACGCACATCTCTCCATACAAGGTAGCAAACCTGTCGCTGAACCTAAGGTTCAATTTACAACGATTCAATCATGATTTCTTTATTTTTTTAGGTGGGAAGATCTTATTATGTGTGCACCCTAGCCTCTTTTACTAACTGGTTTAAATAAGAAGAACTCCATGCAAAGACTGTCCTTGCAGGTTCCAACCACAACAGGGCGCATTTAAGTCCGTTTTATCTGCACAGCAGATTTCAGCTACAGGAAGTTTAATTATTCTGGTTACTATGAATTTATCCTAGGTTTATTAAATCGGCTTTTATGAAGGTGTTCATTAGTAAATGGTTAAAAGTGATGTTAATTAAAATTACTTCCTCGTTGGGGTGAAAAAGATTTTACACCACATGAATCCAAATAAGATTTTTTTTCAAGTGTTTGTAAAATTTAAAAACTAAAAATAAGAAGGTTCCTATTGTTAGAGTGAAGTTACACAAATTTGAACTTTCATGTTAAATCTCTGCTTAGAGATTTTAATATGCAAGTAAAGTTTGTGTTGATTTATTATAGTACCGTAGATGTTAATATATAGTTTATGATTATTAAATTAATGCGTAGTCAGTCGGGTGCTGATTTGTTTTGTAAGTGTTGGAATTAAATTTAAAGCTTTAAAGATTCTCGTTCTGATTTATATTCACGTTGAAGGTTTTGTTTTTTAATTGCTGAGAAACCTCGTCTGGATCAGAACCGTCCAAACAAAGATCCCGTTCTCTGACTAAAGTTGGCGCCTTACACACTGACAGCAATCGTGTTTGTTAATTTTATTTAAAATCCTTTCAGTTTAATGTATGAGAACCGGATGAAACCTAAAAGAAAGAGAAGGATCTGTCCGTTCTGGGTTTATTAAAGATGATAAATGTGCTTTGGTCTTCCAGGTTAAGGAGGTAAACAATCCAAATTAAACTGACTTCACTCACATTCGTCGTTGTGATGAGACCTTGCCTTCTGTTCCCATCAGGATCTTCTGGATCCGGCTCGCTGGAAGATGCTGATCCAGCAGTTCCGGTACGATAACTACCGACTCCACCAGCTGGGAAACAACTCTGTGTTCACCATCACCCTGCAGGCTGGACTCTCGGCCATCAAGACTCCGTATCCTTTTACTTCCTGTGTCGTCGCCGTTTCGCTCCAGACTCTGAATGAACAGATTTGACTTAATTAAGTTTTATTTCGTCCTCGTCTGAACAAACGTGCGTCGTAGTTGTGCAGCAGAAGAAGCCAGATGAAGTAAATCTGGACCTAAACAATGTCTGACGCAAGCAGTGTAAAGTTTAGCTTTCTTTTGTCTCAGCTTCCTTTGTCTTGTTCTGATCTTGTGACGATACGGTTGGTTCCCGTTGCTGAACAACTTTAACATGGATCCACAAACGGCGGCGTCTATTGTCGCTGATGCAAACGAGGTGCTGCTGGGAGACGTCTACGTTCTTTTTCTGGTCCTGCTGGTCTCTTTGGTGTCAGCTGGATGTCGCATTTGATTAGTAATAAAAATGTCCATTAAAAGAACAAAATGTATTTCCACTAATTAAGCATCGAGTCGTGCTGTGAAAACTGCTTTATGGTGACTGCTTTCCTCAAAGAATCCAGAGACCTACCCACTCCTCGCAACATACCTTAGACCTACACCTGACACTGAAAAGGGATTAATTGATGGTACTTGCACTTCACCTGTATTGCAATGGACCTTTAAATGGGTGAAGAATCTGCTCCATTCTAAATTTCCTCACTATCTCATGGAAACAGCAGAGGGCGTGCCCTTCACACATTAATGCTCTTGTTCATACAGACGGTGGCGTCCCTTGTTACTCACTTAAACACAGTGCTGCTGGGGGACATCTATTTTCTTTTTCTGGGGTATTAAACCATTCACACAGACGTCTTAAAGCAAAACAAAAAATTGGATTTAAACAGAAAATCACTTTCTCCCTGAAAAAAAAATGTAGTAATGGTTGTTTAACTTCTAATTCTGCATTGGAACCCGGTTATTCTCACTGAGATGTCACATTTAGCCAACTTAAAAAAATGTCACGTTGAATTTCTCTCTTTGATTGTGATCCTAAACTCGTTGCTTCAGTCAATGCTACAAGGAGGACGGCTCCTCCAAAAACCCAGACTGCCCAGTTTGCAGCAAGTCTCTGAATAAACTGGCCCAGCCGCTGCCAATGGCTCACTGCGCCAACTCCAGACTAGTGTGCAAGATCTCGGGCGAGGTGATGAATGAGAACAACCCTCCCATGATGCTGCCTAACGGATACGTGTACGGCTACAACGTGAGTGCCTCCAGCACGCGGACGGGTTTGATGCGCGGGTTTGTTGAACCTCTGCTGGTTTGTCTCCCGCAGTCGCTGCTGTCCATCCGCCAGGACGACAAGGTGGTGTGTCCCCGAACCAAAGAGGTCTTCAGCTTCTCTCAGGCGGAGAAGGTTTACATCATGTGATGACAGGAAGCTTGTTGGTGTTGATCAGATCAACGTGAGGTCGTGTCCTCCATCGCCGACAACTGTTGGACCTCTGACCCAGCGACCTTTAACCCCAGTAGATAACCAAGTCCTCCCTCCCAACTTTATCTCACAGAAACGGCTCTCTGTCTTCTTTCAGACCGTTTAGATTTGACTAGGAGTTGTTTGACCTGATCCATTCAAGCACACGGACTATCAACATTTTCATTATATTAAAGGCCTTTACTCTGAGTATTAGAGTCTAGAAGAAAAAGGACTGAGTGAAAACTGTTAGTTAGATGTTTTCATTTTACTACAACAAATAAAAGAGGATTACTCTGTGTTCTTCCTTTCACGATTGGGTTTTTTATTTGATTAGCTCAGATAAAACTGTTCCTGTCAAAAAAAAAGAAAGAGAAACAACAAAAAGCTTAAAAAGGCAGGGAGACAAATTTGTTGCATTATTTCAAAACAAGGAGCGTTTTAAAATAAACAACTTTAAAAGTCTGGATCATCTGTAAAAAGTAATTCAGAAAAGAACAGGATCCAACATACAAAGTAAATCCTACTTGCTTTCATATTGTTAAATAGGCGAATAAAATATGTTGATATAGAATTCAAACTTTTGAAATGCATTTTTTTTAACTTCTGATTTTGAAACATGTTCTTTGTAATGATACTGGACCCATTTTCTGATCGCATGTGATCCGTTGGTTGATGCTGAGGAACCGGTTTTAACAGACCAGCAGGTTTTTAGTTAGAAACTGCACTAAACAAAGCAAACCTAAAGTTAATTTCCATCTACACAGATCTGTCAAAAACACAGTAAACAGTTTACTCTGTTCTAACATTACTTGTTGTATTAGTTGCATGTTTTTTTTTTTGTTTAAATATTTTATTTGAAGTACTTTATTTTTTATTTGACCAGAATTTGCACACAACGATTTTTGTTAGCTGATAAGAATCAATCTTAGGTTTCAGCTACTCCGTACTTGACAAGCATTTATATAAATTACTTTAACATGAGTATAAATGTTAAAGTAGGTATTCTGTTATTTGATTACAGGTTTAAGCTACTCTACCACTAATTATCTTACATTAACTTAGGTGGGAAACAGCTTCAGGTTGAATACGTTTATTGTAAGATTAATTTTTTTGTATTTATTTTTAAGTTAAACCAACTATTTATTCCACCTATCTGGACTCATTAAAAGTCAAATTGATCCTTGCAGCATCAACACCAGAAGGTTTGTGAGCATTGGAGCGCGGCAGCTTGATGAGCAGAGATGTGATTGTGGTTTAATTTCATCTGCAACTGAACCTTTGATCCAACATCTCTGCCTGTCCTTTTAAAGTCAAACAAAACCTTCATTCATCTGACCATGGAGGTGAAATGGATAAAGAAGGTTCAGGGGATGTTTAAAGGTATAATAACCCAGAAAAGGCCGATTTAAAACTGGTTCTTTGTTTTCCTCATTTGGTATCCGGCCCTTTTAAAACCATTGTTTCTTCTGGAAGTGTGTTGAAGAGGAAGTGAGTTTTGGTGTTGGTGGAACCGATGGGACCGTTTTACGAGCCGTGTCTCATACAGACGACGATAAAACTCTGATTTTAGTCGTTTATCACGCCGAGCTGAAGATCCCAGTTAGCTGAGATGCCAGTGGGTCTGATGGTATCAGTGGTCACTGTGGTTCTGTTGACATGCAAATCCAACCAAGTGTTCGGTCGTTCATCCATGAAACTCCATCAGCGTTTGCAGATAAACGCTGTGGGGTGGATGAAAGAGTTCGAAGGACCTAATTTGGAAGAAAAGCTTAAAAACAAAAACAGTGATTTAAAGTATTTGTTGACATTTTGTCCAGATTTGATGTTTGATCAACAGAGGAGTGAAAAATAGGAGCTTTTTAGAAGTATTCTGAAGTGTTGTTTTTATTTAAGCCTCTTTCAGTCTGATCCCCCTAAATAAAATCTAGCATGACACCATAGTGGTGGTTTCATTTATCACAGTTAGCTGATATATGTGTATTCAGGTTAATGATGATTGAGAGCATTAATAAAATTAAAATATTTATTATATTATTTAAAATTGCTAACAGGGTGTAAACTGGACCGGGGGATTATAATTTCGTCCCACCTCATGTCCCACATGTGATGTGATGACAAATAAAATTCCTTGATACTTTTTGCAGGCAAGGTACAGACATCACACTTCTTAATGTAACCGGTGTCCCAAAAATAGCTGATTTTAAGCTAGTATGTTTGAGTTTTTTCGTTATCAAGATAGTTCCACAAGATATCGTACGATAAATGTTTAAATTCTTATTGTTCTGGCTTTCGGTTCCTCAAGAGAGGACAACCAACATCATGAAGACCAAGAAACCCAGCAGACGAGTCCATTCAGTCCCGTTTACCAGCATCCACTGATAGATACAGCATAATGTAGGAGGTGCAACATCAGAGGAGATCACAACTGAACTTTTGGACCTGCACGTATAAGATTACATGGGTAAACATGGTGGTGGCAGCATCATAGTGGTGGCAGTATCATGGTGGTGGTGGCAGCATCATGCTGTCAGGATGCCACTCTTTACCAAGGATAGGGGAGCTAACTAGTTGAACATGGAGCTACATACAGGACCATCCTGATAGGATTACATAGAACGGCTTAGTCAAAGCCCAGACCTAAATCCAGGGTTCAGTTCCTAATCTTGGTAACTCTGAACATTTTCATCCACTCCGTTCCTCCTTCTTTACAGCCACGTTCTTCTGATTACTTTAAATAAATGTCGTTAATGGCATATAAAGCTGACTCTGAATGAAACACACGTGTTTTCACCAGCTGCTGTTTTACTCTCCGCCATGTTGGACAGGTTAAATATCTGTTGCCATGACACCGACTAATCCAGACCGTAACGGTTAGAAATCCCGACATTTTAGTCTTGATTTGAAACTACGTGAAGCAACTTCGCTTTTAGACTCAAACCTCATGAATAAATACAACATTGTGGGTAATTTTATGTTATTTTTGTACATTTGTTGCTTAATCTGCGTGTTTCTCTTTGTTCGCCATGATCACGATGAGCCGCTAAAGCCGTTTTTATTCTTTTAAAATAAAACGAATCGAATAAAAACATCGACTGCTGTGATGATGGCGGTGACTTAAAAAAAATCCCGGTTGAACAAAGAAGATGCGGTTATTTTTGAATGGATTTGAACGCGTTGTCGCCATTGTGAGACGTTTTAAGATGTCCGCCATCCCCGTTAAGAAACCGGAAACAGCGTCACATCTGTGTCGTCACTGCTGTGCGGTTATAAAAGGGTCCGCTCTTCCCCCTCCGCCATCTTGAGATCAGCGCGCCGTTGAAATCAAGCAGCTTCAACTCGCCATTTTTTCCCTCCCTTCTTTGAAGATGAGTGACCAGCTCTGTAAGCTCTTCGTCGGTGGCCTGAACGTGGACACCGACGACGATGGCCTGCGCAAGCATTTCGAGCAGTACGGTACGCTGACCGACTGCGTGGTGGTCGTGAACAAGCAGCTGCAGCGCTCCCGCTGCTTCGGCTTTGTCACCTACTCCACGCCGGAGGAGGCCGACGCCGCCATGGCTGCTAGGCCGCACACCGTCGACGGCAACGCGGTGGAAGTGAAGCGCGCGGTGGCCAGAGAGGACGCCAACAAGCCCGAAGCTTTGGCTAAAGTCAAGAAGATCTTCATCGGCGGGCTGAAGGACGACATCGAGGAGCAGCATTTAACCGACTACTTCTCCCAGTACGGCGAGGTGGAGAAGTCCGAGGTGATCTCGGAGAAGGAGACCGGGAAGAAGCGAGGCTTCGGCTTCGTGTACTTCAACGACCACGACTCCGCCGACAAGGCCGTGGTGGTGAAGTTCCACACCGTCAACGGACACAAGGTGGAGGTGAAGAAGGCCCTGACCAAACAGGAGATGCAGGCGGCGAGCAGAAACACAATGGCGCCCAGAGGCCGACCAGGGAGAGGCATGAGGGGGAACCAAAATGGCTACGGAGGCAGGGACTATGGCGGAAGCTACAACTACGGAAATGGCGGCGGCGGCTACAACTGTGGTGGCTACGGCGGAGGCGGTTACGGCGGCCCATACGGCGGCGGCGGCTACGGCGACCAGGGCACCGGCTACGGCGGCGGCAACAGCTACAACGACTTTGGCAGCGGCTACGGCCAGCAGTCCTCCGGCTACGGCCCCATGAAGGGCCCGCCTTTCGGGGGCCAGAGGAGCGCGGCTCCCTACACCAGAGGCGGCGGAGGCGGCGGCGGGTACCCCAGGGGGGGCTACGGCGGAGGCGGCTACTGAAAGGCCCCCGCCCCATCCCGCCACCCCCCCTCCAGCCATTTGGACCCAAAAGTCAGTCACTAACGGGGCGTGTGGCCCAGAGACAGCCTGACACCCCCGAACAGGTAGGAAGGTCACTTCCCAGAACACCTGCTTAACCCCCCCGCAGCGTCCGGTCACTCTAGGACACACGGCCAAGTCACGTGGTTCCCTTTCTGTTTATGTGCCCCCCCCCCACCAGCGAGGTTGTCTTTAGAGTTGAATTATTATTTTTTTTATTTGCGTTCAGTCGTTGTGTTTGAAAAATAAACAAAAAAATGATGTAGGATTATTTTCCTGACAAGTTCTTATTTTTTTAACATTCTCAGTTTTTAAGCAGATTCGATTTTTGTTAAATTTAGTGGGAAATTTAGTGTGTTTTCTTTTCAATGTGAGGACGAGAAAGCATGTTTTTGGTTTCAATAGATGTCATAATTACTTACTGTATAATTTTCTAGGTCATCCGAGGATTATTTACTACAGCAGGACTCCAGCCCCACCCCCCACCATACTGTAATTAAAATTGCTCCAAGCATATTGGTAGTTTCAGCCCAAATATTGTTAATTTTCTCCATTACCTGTAGCAATATCTATTGTATCTTGTATACTTTCATGTGTTTGAGAACAAACCTTATTGTTGAAACATTTTTGGTATGCTCATGTATGTTCCTTTTAAATAAAACCTTATACCACTTAGCTTAGTTATCTTACTTATTTAACCAGGCTCCAAGTTTATCCACAGGTTTTATGTGACCGTCTTTAGTTGCGTCCTTTACTCAGGTGGGTGAAACGGTTGCAGTCTGCCCACGGCCGAAGCATGTAGGCTTTGTAGGGTGAGACCTTGTCTTCACTTTATGGTCATTTACTTTCATGAACTTATATCTACATGTGGACCCTGAGGGACTCTGATAATTATCTTTGATTATTCCTACATTTAGGTGTTCTTACTCGTATTCCTGTAGGCTATCCCAGCCAAAATAGCCCGTAGCAGTTTTGTTTGTAGGCTACGTCAGGACCCTGTTGATTACCTGGGGTCGATTGTGATAGGAGTCTGAAATATCTCTTTAGGATATCCGCATCCAGCCAAACTAGGTATGTAAAATCAACCTGTCTTTACTCTGTGTTGGTCAAACATGTATGGATGATATTTAAGGCGATCTCTACCAGATTGCTGCGTCTTTTTATCTATCATTGTAGCTAAGCGTAAATAAAAGTGGGGGATTACTGTTGGGTTTATCGTGGGTGGAAGGGGACACCTGAACTAACTGGCGTCTCCTGGAACAACTTGCTCTGCCTGGTTTCCTCACTGTTGCTTTTTCCTCCTCGTCTCCTCCAGGTTGCGTCTGTAACCTGGAAGTTTTTGGGCGTTCGACCCTGGAAGCGATGGGGCGTGACTCCATGCTGACAGGGATCCGACCTGGACCGACTCTCCTCTCCCTTCAGGTGAAGCCAGTAAACCAGTGGTTGCCAAAACAAAAACCGTTGCTTTTCACGATTCAGGATCTAGAAACGCGACTTCTGCTGGTGATCGTAAAGGCTGGCGCTAACGAGGCTGAAATTAAACTTTTTTTTTGTACTTTAAAATGGTGGAAATGATTAAATACTTGTCCTATTTCTGTAGCTCAAATCCAGTTATTTGACAAATATTCTAATCAAGTTAACTGATTTTTTTTTATTTTTAGGTTTAATGTTCAAAATACAACAGTAAAGACATTAATACACGTTTAAAACCAAATCTGTCTGGATTTGGTCTGTTCTGCGGACACTTAACTATTTTCCTGAGTTGACGTTGTTCATCTTATCTATATTCTCTTATTTGTAGGTTTCTGAACCTCTGAGGATGAGGAGCTTCTGTATTTATTCCTGTATATAAATATTTTATGAATGCACAATAAATATCTATTTTGATTATACCAAAAGACTTGTTACTTTTCTACGTGTAATATTTCTGGTTTTCTGATGGTGGCGTCAGTTTTGGACGTGGTGGGTTTGAAATATGCGTTTTCTCACAGGATGGTTGCTATAAACCAGAATAACGAAGAATCGACTCAGACTTTCCGCAGTAAAGATTTTAAACTGAAGATTTTTCACTATATATAAACCGTTTCATCTTTGTTTAACTTCGGTAAGTTTTGAAGAAACTGCTGAAGGATCAGTTTTCTCACAGATGAATGAAGTTAATTTAACCTCTTCAGGGCAAATCTGCTAAAGATCTAAAAGCAGTTTGCAGTGTTGAGCTTTTCCTCTAAATGAATTTATTCTGATTAATGGTAGCTAATGAGTCAGAATGAGGAAAAAGACAGGAAGCTAATAGTGTCTGAAAACAAACTAGTCTATGCGTGAGCATATATGTTTTTAAAACAAATTTTTTTTAATCATACTTAGTGGTTAAGCTGCTTTGGTGTATTTTTATGTTGGTTTTAAATTGGATGCAGTTGCATGACCAACATGTTGAGCTTTCAGTAGTTCTAAGTAAAGTTGTAAATTGATCATGGAAACTTGCAATTAAATCAGTTTTTGTTTCTGTGGCTCATCTGATCTGTACTGCTAGCTTGTTTGTGTAATTGCTAGTGTGCAGCTACATTTAACTAGTCTTGTAAATTAAGATGACCTTATTTTAAACATGTTATTTTGAATCAAAGGAACCCTAACCCTTATATGAATTACATATTTTGTCTTGTACAATTATGAAATTGATAAAAATAATGCCTACATTTGAAAATCTTAACATTTTAAGATGGGCTGCAACTAATTTTTATAATTGAGTAATCTCAAAGATTTTTACTATTAATGGATCATTAATTTGTTTACCATTTACATTCCCACATTAAACTTGAAATTTCAGAGAGAAAAACACAAAGGAATTGTCGTCCACTGCAATTTATTTAACTTTGTTTAAAGGAACAAATGAGCTCAACAGTGTAAAGTATTTGTTGACAACAATGATGATTACAATTAAATAAATGTTCCTGCTCCGCCATCTTGCTCAGGGCAAATGTGTTTATGAGCCATGCGCAAGCAAAACAAGGCTAACGATTGCCTGGTTTCTTCTTCTACTGCTCCACTGGTAGATCACAGCGTTAGGAAGCTCATTACTGCCACTTATTGACCACAGATATAACAGATTGTGTTAAAAATAAGCGCTTAAGGTAAAACGTGATTATAAAGAAACTAATCGACTAAATTAGCTGTTAACTATGTTAATGATCGATAAAAAGGATAGTTTAATCTCTACTACAATTACAAAGTTATTTCTATCGCTAAACTGCAGAGAAACATTGGTTTAATCTTTCTTCATTGTGGCGATAAATAACTTCAGACAAATTAATCACAGTAAATGTTATTAATCACATCCCTCATTCAAAGATGATCATTTAGTAGATTATTGTTTTAATGGTGTGATTAATTAAAGTTATTAGACTATATAATATCACCTAGACACACAAAGCATTATACCAAAATGCGATTTAACCATTTTTATCTCATTTTTTTATGTTTGTAGTCTCTCTAACATTGTTATGATTACAATTAAATAATAAAAATAAAGGAAAAATACTTTCCAGGAGTATTTGTTTTCACACATGGGCTAAATGAGCTAATGGTCCAGATCTGGCTCCAAGGACAGACTGAAGAGACCAAAAGGTTAAATTAGCTTCAGGAAACTATGGCAGATAAAACTTTAAACCAGACACTGATTAAGACCAGAACACACCAAATTAAACTATACATTTAAAAACAGTGTTTAGTCCCAATAATGTTTCCGGACGCAGAAAATGTTCACAAAACGTAAAGAAAAATCAAAACCTGAAATAGTGAGGCCGTTTAAGATGAAACAAGATTAAGATGTTAAAGTCATGTTTGTCTTGTTGGCTACAAACTTTAATAATCTCAATGATTAAATAACCTCTGGTAGTCTGAACACTTTAGTTTGCGGCTTTCCATAGACCAGAACAACGCAAAGCTAATCTAGCTATGCTAGCTTAGTAGATTTCCAAATAGTGTCTATTAGATATTGCAAAATAAAATCACAGCAAAACAAATCTGAAAGATAGTTTGATTTTAACTTAAAAGTAGGTTTTAAAAGAAATGAGGTAGTTTGTTTACCTATGAGTTTTTACTTACTGTATTTTTCGTGCACTGCAAGTATCTATGTAACCAAAAACAAACTCCTTGTATGTGTGAGCATACTTGGCCAAAAAAGCCTGATTCTGCATAAAAATAGCTGTTCTTAAAGATAATTAACTTTTTCCACGGTGGGTTTCAGTGCTAGTCCGTGATGTAATTTGGCTTATTCTGTATTGAGGCAGGTTTTTGATTTAAATACACAAAGCTAGCTATTTTCAATTGTGTGATTGTGACTAAATCCTGCAGTGAAGCTGGATTTCTATTGTGATTCTGACTAATTCCTGCAGTGAAGCTGGATTTCTATTGTGATTGTGACTAAATCCTGCAGTGAAGCTGGATTTCTATTGTGATTTTGACTAAATCCTGCAGTGAAGCTG
>JAVLVB010000408.1:4544667-4557953 GCA_032876305.1 Orestias chungarensis | reverse complement strand
ACTTAATTTAGTATGCTAACAGCAGTGTGTCTAAACGGCTAAGGTTAGCTAAAATGTTCTGACTAGCTTGAGTGCTATTGCTAGCATGTTTGCTAACATTAACTTAATTTAGTATGCTAACAGCAGTGTGCCTAAACGGCTGAGGTTAGCTAAAATGTTCTGACTAGCTTGAGTGGTGTCACTAGTATGTTTGCTAACAGTATTCAGTACTTTGGTTTCAGCTTCTATAAAAAATCGATCTAAAAAACTAACTGAACTACTTAGTGTGCCGACGGTTGGATCCAACTGCGTCTCAGTCATTAGCTGCTGATTAGACGCAACGTAATCCACCTTCAGTCATCCCACAGCATGATGCTGCCCAGATCATAATTGGTACAGTGTTCTTTTATTTGTAGTTAAACAGTTTGCTTCAATCAGAGAATAGCAGTTTGGGTCAGATGGATAAATCTGGTCCTGAGCGTCCGGGCCGGGACTGCTGACCAGATTATCTGATCACGTCTCCGTCGCTGCACTCAGGTGTGGTTTCCATGGCGGGCCACGTCTATGCTGTGGGCGGCTTCAACAGCTCGCTGCGCGAGCGCACCGTAGATGTCTACGACGGCGCGAGGGACCAGTGGAGCACGGCGGCGAGCATGCAGGAGCGGCGCAGCACGCTGGGAGGCGCGGTGTTGGGGGACCTGCTGTACGCCGTGGGGGGCTTTAATGGCAGCATAGGTAACTGTGATCTCATAACCCTCTGAAGCGGACGACAACGAACCGTCCTGCAGGAAATTAGTCAGACCTGTTTACGCAACGGTTCATTAAAAATGGGACTCTCTCTGTTTACATGTTTACACGAGAACATCCTAATAACAATCCCTGTTTACACGGCGACTCTGGAGATGGTGCAGTTATGCATTATCGCCAGTAGTGGGTGCTGTGGTCTTTGAAAATGTTTCTGCTAGGGAGAAAATATTGCTGGTTACTGCCATAATGATATTAGCTGTGCGATTTGTGCCTGTTTTCTTTTTTCCCCTTTATCTTACATGTTCTTGCAGCGTTTCCACTAAGACTTTTATTGATATTTTGTTATATTGCATTAGAACGGCTGAAGGAGAACTAACTCAAAAAATGTTGTTATGCTTGTTTAAAGGGGACTTTGACTTCCCCAAAAAAAATGGTTAATGCACTGCAGAGATAGAAACACATTTTTCAAATAAGTTCAGATGTTGTGGACTTCTTCTTCTGCTTCCTGTTTATTACAATCATCCGTATCGTCAACTTCAGCCAAAATTGCGTAGCAGAGTCGATGAAATCCAAAAAACAATCCTAATTCAGTTATTTTTAATTAAAGAGCCGCATATTCACCGCAGAAATAGCATCTAAGCGCAGAAATCACAGAATTATTCTCCTGATTTTACTGGGGGGGTTTTATCCGAAAGTTGATACAGTTGATTATTATTTTTAACTTTTGACTGACACTAACCCCCCCAACCCCCCCGCAAAAATGAACAGTGCAGCGCGTCTCGTAGTGACGTCATCACCTCCGTGCGCCATCCACACAAACACACGTTTAGGTCCCAGCAGCGGCGACACGCCAGCTCGTTGGCCCTATTGAATGTGTCAGATCTGCCCCGTAAACTAATAAAATCAAATGGACTGAAGTTCACTAGTCTAAAGTGTTAGTTAGCATGCTAACACTAGCTTAAAGCGTTACAGTTACCATGCTAACACTAGCTTAAAGCGTTACAGTTAGCATGCTAACACTAGCTTAAAGCGTTACAGTTAGCATGCTAACGCTAGCTTAAAGCGTTACAGTTAGCATGTTAACGCTAGCCTAAAAGATAAGAGTTAGTGTTAGCATGCTCACACTAGCTTTAAGCCTTACAGTTAGCATGCTAACACTAGCTTAAAAGGTAAGAGTTACAGTTAGCCAGCTCACACTAGCTTAAAGCCTTACAGTTAACATGCTAACACTAGCTTAAAGCGTTAAAGTTAGCATACTAACACTAGTCTTAAGAGTTACAGTTAGCCAGCTCACACTAGCTTAAAGCATTACAGTTAACATGCTAACGCTAGCTTAAAAGATAAGAGTTAGTGTTAGCATGCTCACACTAGCTTTAAGCCTTACAGTTAGCATGCTAACACTAGCTTAAAAGATAAGAGTTAGTGTTAGCATGCTCAAACTAGCTTAATAGATTAGAGTTAGCATGCTCACACTAACTTAAAGCCTTACAGTTAACATGCTAACACTAGCTTAAAGCGTTAAAGTTAGCATACTAACACTAGTCTTAAGAGTTACAGTTAGCCAGCTCACACTAGCTTAAAGCATTACAGTTAACATGCTAACACTAGCTTAAAGCGTTAGAGTTAGCATGCTAACACTAGCTTAAAGCGTAGTCTTACTAGTAAGCAAGTAAAGTAAATGGACTGAAGTTGATCCAGCGTCTTACTACAGGAGCTTTAAGTTAGTAACAACTGGCTTTGTTCTTAGACAGATTCTGGATTTCAGAACTAAGCAATGTTCATATTTAGCTCATACTACGTTATAGATGACCTTAAATGGTCCAGGACTCTAAGTTAGCATAACGGGATATTGTGGTGATGACTTACTGTGCAGCCATCATGAAAACATCCAGAAGATAACAGTGAACGTTACGTACTGACCCGGAGTCCCAGAGAAAGTTTTAGTTTTTGCTCAGTTAAATTTCAGATTCATGGGTGTTTAAAGGTGAACAGGTTTTCGGTTAGTTAGAAGAAGGTTAGTTAAGGAACGTTAGCCGACGCTAACGGTGCAGAAATGTTCCTGTTCCTCTGACTGGTTGCTTGCGTCCGCCTCAGGTCTGTCCTCCGTGGAGGTCTACAGCTCCAAGAGCAACGAGTGGACCTTCGTGGCCTCCATGAACACGCGACGCAGCAGCGTGGGAGTGGGCGTGGTCGACGGTAACAGCAGCCGCAGGCGGTGTGTAAACGGAAATCGACGTCTGAATCTGGTTCATTTTAACCTGTGCGTGTTTCTATAGGGAAGCTGTACGCCGTTGGCGGTTACGATGGAGCGTCGCGCCAGTGTCTCAGCACGGTGGAGGAGTACGACCCGGTCTCAGATCAGTGGTGCTACGTGGCCGACATGAGCACGCGGCGGAGCGGAGCGGGTGAGCGCTCTCAGAAACCAAACAGAAATTTTATTTATCTTAGTTTAAAGGGACAAATGAGCTCAACAGTGTAAGATATTTGTTCATTTTTAGGCATAAAACACCAAAAATTAGGTAAAATTACAATAAACTTATTGATTTTTCAGCATATTAACAGTAGTCTCAGCTCTTATTATTCTCTAATATTTAATTAGATCTTTATTGTGAATGTTCTGACTTAGTTGGACATTCTTGTTCCTAATAATCTGAAGTTGTGTCTCTACCAGCATATTTAGAACAGAGTAGGCTAATGAAGGTGTTTCCCTGCAGGCGTGGGGGTTCTGGGTGGCCTGCTGTACGCAGCAGGAGGACACGACGGCCCTCTGGTGAGGAAGAGTGTGGAGGTGTTCCACCCGCAGAACAACTCGTGGAGGCTGGTCAGCGACATGAACATGTGTCGGAGGAACGCAGGTAAAGAAGACGCATCGAAATTGAACCTCGTCTCCCAATATTATCATCATGTGTGGTTGTTAATCTTAAAGTTCAGTATAATAGTGTAGGTCACACTTTGATTTAGTTATGATTCTATCCCTGTATGAACGGCCATTGGGGGACAGATTACTTACATGGAGTACGAAAACTAAAACCTGATACGGCCGTTTTAAAGAAGGGAATGTAAGTTTAAATAATTGCTAACATTAAGTTCTGAATGGCAATATTTAATTATGTGAACAACATTTAGGACCGACGCTCCTCACCAGCAGGTGAGGGTAAAGCACATCTAATAACTACCAGTTGGTATTAGACTGTAGAAGAAGTTGATAAATCTATATTTTATCGATATTAGTCTGTTTATCTCTGTGCTCTACACTTTAGTTTGTTGTTTCAAAATGTCCATCTTGACCTGATTGCTGATCAGTTTTTCATCTATAAAAATATATATCTAACTTGTGTAGTAGCTCCTTCCGTTACGGTTTAACGCTGTCATGTCAGGAGCTGAAACAACTATTCGATCTTAATCGATTATTTAAATAGTTGACAGCTAATTTAGTCACAGATTAGTTTATAATCACGTTTTACCGTAAGCGTCTACTTTTAACACAATCTGTTATATGTGTGGTCAATAGGTGGCAGTAATGAGCTACCTAACGCTGTGATCTACCAGTGGAGCACTAGAAGAAGAAATCAGCCAATCGTTAGCCTTGTTTTGCTAGCGCATGGCTCATAAACACATTTGCCCTGAGCAAGATGGCGGAGCAGGAAAATGTAGGAAAGTCTTCTTTAAGTGAACATCTGAGACCAAAACATGTTTGAGTTGAAGCAGGAAAGGAAGAACCAGCGCGGTAAAATAAGAGATGAGATCATCGTTAATATGCTGTAAATTCAATACATTTTATTCAATTTAACCTTATTTTTGTATGTAATGCCGAAAAATAGCAAATATTTTAGACTTATGTTAATTTTTTTCACTTTAAACAGTTGTGAACGACACAATTCTCTCTTCTCTACCTTTCCCTGAATGAAAATTCGTATTCGCTCCAATAAAGTATGTTTTAATGTCAGTGAGTTACTTCCAGGGTTAAATTAAAGAAACTGCTGCCTTGGAAGGTCTGGTTTAGATTCCCTCCTGCTGTCGCTTTGGCCTCGTAAACCGCATTTAATTAGTGACAAATATTAAAAAGTACTATTAATAAGTACTTTCAAATCACCAGAAGTAACGCGGAATATAACATGCTGGTAAATATCAGTAATCTGTATCGGCTCTGGTGTTGAGGTGGGTTCGTCTCTCGGGTGTTTCTGAGGTTCTGGTTTCAGTTTTTCCGTGGCGGCTCTGACTCCTGCAGGTGTGTGTGCCATAAACGGTCTGCTGTACGTGATCGGCGGAGACGACGGGTCCTGCAACCTCTCGTCCGTCGAGTTCTACGACCCGGCTACGGACAAATGGAGCCTGATTCCCACCAACATGAGCAACGGCCGCAGTTACGCCGGTACGTCGCGCTCCGGCTTCTGACACGTGACCGTTAGCTATAAGCTAATCTGACCTGTTTTCCTTTCCCCTTCGTCTCCAAACGGTCGCCACAGGAGTAGCAGTGATCGACAAGCCGCTATGACCCGGGGGGACGCCTGAACCGGAACCAGAACCTCGCGGCTCCACTGAGAGCCGCCATGTTTGGTCACAGCCTGGGGTTCAGTGACGTACCGCGAAACGGCGGACCCCAACCAAAAGGCGCTGAATGCAGTCGGCGCTGGTCCGTTTTCTGTGTGGGACCTCTGAACTCGTTAACAACTGTCTAGCGCCCGAGGAGCTAGTTGCAATGATCGGATCGGCTTCAGCCGCCAGCAGTATTAAGTCCTCGACCTTTGAACTCAAAGCTGCAAGATAAAAATGTCCAAATCATGAGCAAAAAAACATTTAATTTAGTGTTTTTATAAAGTTGTGAACTACTGATGTTCTGACACTGAACTCTGCTCTCATTGGCTGACGGAGCGCCCGTGTGGTTCTCAGCACGCCATCTCGCCGCTGCTGAACATCAGGGGTCAGCGAGAGGTCACCGGAGCTGGAAAAGTAGATCATGGAGCTCATTCATTGTGGCGGTTTATTTCAAATGAATCCTGACAGACAGAATCTTAGTTTGTTTTTGTTATAAAGAGCAAATCGAGTTTGGTTTATACGTCACGTGACCTTCATTCGACCTTTTTCTGGTCGCTTTCAGTTGCGGCCTCGCGCTGCGCTCCATTTTTTTAACGCTGTACTGGGGTCGTCTTCCTCTGGTGGAATAATGTGGACTCGTTAAATCATCTTTAAAATAAACAATAACACGGTAACTTATGCAGTTTACAGCAAAATAACATGAATATTTAAGCACAGTTAAAACTCGTAAAGGATGTTTAAAATGATGATTTGATGAAACACTAGATGGATTTTGAAGTATATCCTGTGATTGTTAAAGTGACCAGATGGAGATTTTTCTCACTACAGTTCCTATATTTTTTTTATATAAATGATGAAAAATGTGAACAAAATATTGGATGAACTGTTTTTATTTTATTTTTTATAGACAAAAGGTTTAACATCACACTTTTAAACATTTTTAACCATTTAAAGTATGAAAAAACCCATTTTCAGGTTTTTTTCTTGCCTAATTAGCAGTAACTGGTGGGCTAGCAGCTGCTACAGATGTTTCTAGGTAAACAAACCAGTCCAAACCACCTCAGGAGTCACAAGGTCAAGGTTCACTGAGGCGATTTAGCGGCTGAGTTTCTTTCTTTAAAGTTTCTTAATCAACCTTTTAAGAGCAGAACATTAAACATTTTTCTCTAATTGACTCTCTAATCCTCAGTGGTGCGTTCAAACGATGTAAGATAAATTGGAACTTGAACTTACAAATGCTTGTTAGCCGCTAACATTTAAAAACAAGCGCTTAGCGTTCAGGAGTCAAAAATATTAATGGTTAAGATATTAATTGATTATGGACAGTTTTTATACCTAATTTAGTCACATTCTCCAAATGACAATAGCAGCTCATCTGTATTTTAAAGGGAAATAAAGATTAAAACTCCTTACAGTAAAAGCTTTTTTTTTTAAGAAAGTCTTTTACTTACATAATTTTCTTACATTTATTCCGTTCTGAATATTCCTGCTCCGAAATTATCTTGTTCTTCATTTCTGGACACACTAACCGGAAGTGTCCGCAATAATGGTGACGCCGCAATGACTTCCGGAACGGTACGTAAACCTCGCCGCCATTTTGGGAGAGGCATTTAAGGAGATCAGCGGATTGTTTAAACAATTTTTAATATAACAATAAAAAACATGAAGCCTTTGACATGTTTTTATTAGCATGTTTTACATTAAATAAAGTTATCTTTATCAAACATTTTTGCCTCTAAACATTGCTTACATTAAAAGATTTATCAGTAAAAAATAACATGAAAGTAACGTTATATTTTTAGAACTAATAAACACTATTTATTTACTTTGTTCATCTAGTTTAGTGGTTTTATCCTTATTGGCAGATGTTAGCTTTTTTTCCCAGTGTTTTATTAAACCTATTTTAAAATATTTAAAACCAGAAAATAAATTAATTCCCTTTCTTCTGTTATTTTTATTGTAAACTTTTCACACATTATAACTTTGACCAAGGTTTGTGTATTTACTGCTTCCGTCCACTTGAGGGCAGTAATGATTAGCTTTCTCCATATTTTACTGTTACCTTTCTGAGCTTTTATCAAACACAATAACTTTTTAATTTAGTTTAGCAGTTTTTATGGTATTGTGTATTGATTTTTCTTTGGGGTCTTTATTGCCACTTTAAAAATCTTCCCCAGAACTCATTCCTGCTTTTGTTTTGATTGAATCCCGACCAGGAGCACCTGGGAAAGTTCAGAGTCTTAAAGTCGTGGATCTGCAACCTTATCCGGACTAGTAAAGTCTTTTATTTATTTTCGTCTTAACGATGCAACAAAAGGTAAGTAAACTTGTTCAAACAGTGAAATTTTAAGCACTGAAGTAACAGATAAAGCAAATTCAGAGATTAAAAGTTCAAAACCTGATTTACTTCCATACAATACAGAATAAAACCAAATCTGGTATGTTTTCTGACCTTTGACCTCTGCGTTGATGAGTTTTAATGGGAATAGAAAAACATGGACACAGGTTTAAAATGTGTCTGATGCAAACTTTTATTATTGCTGCTTCTTCATGGCACAAATAATGAAAACCGTCCGTGGTTGGATATGATCCGTGCTGCCATGCAAGCCGACTACAGAACTGCTAGGTTAGCTTATATTACATGGGGGCGGAGCCACAGTGATGCGTGGAACATCAGCAGTAATAACAATAAAAACATCAGGTGAAATAATTTAAACATGGTTTACATTCTTCTTTTCTGGTTTTAAGTACAGAATAATCCATATCTGTGTAGACGTAGTGCTTAATTTCTAGAAACACAAATGGAGACAGGAGAGCTGCATTCTGGGAATGCTGTGCAAATCACATTTTTGTCCATGTAACCTCTGACCTTTTCTGCCCCGCCCAGATCGCCGGATGACCTCACTCTCATTTGACCTGCCAGCAGGCTTCTGGTCTGAGGGAAGATATGAGGGAACGAAGGCGCACGGCGAGTGTTTCGCGGCTGATAGTCGGAAAAGAAGAAAATCGTCGCGGCTCCAGAAACATTAAAGAAAACGTCACAATGGGAGAGAAAAGCGATGCAACTGATGAAGCTCGGGGGTGATGATCGCTCGGCGATGTGGGAGGAGCCTAGATGGACTTGGAGGAATCCTGTTTGCTGATGAGGACCTCCAGGAGGCGGAGCTTGGCCTTGATCCTCTTGTACTCGCGGTACTTCTCCAGCATCGGCTCCCGCTCCTCCTTTAGAACGCTCCTGGAGAAACAGACATTCTATTGGTCAGCTCCGTCAGAGGAAGCCCCGCCCCCAGTCAACTTTCGTATGGACATAAATTACTCTAAAAAACACTTCACATGATTTAATTAGTTTTTTTTATTCTGATTTGCAATAATTTAATAATTTGGTCTCTGCAGCATAAAAAGGGGGCGGAGTCTCAGATTGATCAGCTACAGGATGTCTATATTTGGTCACTCGCCTCCCGTTACGCCGGTAGAAGTCTTCCTCAAACTCTCGGATGGTCTTCCTCAGCTTCTTCTTCTCTGACCTGGCCTTCCACAGCTGTTCCAGCAGCTCTGGCCTGGAGGATCATGGGAAATGAAGTGGTCATTACGTCAGGTTGACCCATGTCTTAATTTCTCTTGGAGACGTCCGTCTTACATGGACGAGGCGTTGGAGCTGGACAGACGCAGATCCAGCGCCAGCCTCCCTGAGCCTTCCTCCATCTTGTCGCTGATGCCGTCCGGTTGGCTGCTCACCGACCCGCCGCCGGGGGTCACGGCCTCGAACGCCATGATGACCTCAGAGCTCTGCATCTCCCCCCCACTGCTCTCGGCCTCCTCCTCCTCGTCGTCCTCGTCTTCCTCCTTCTCCGCTTCCTTCTCCTCTTCCTCACCGCCTTTCTGCTCCTCCTCTTCCTCCTCTTTGATCTCCTCCCAGAAGTGAGCAGTTTCGCCCTCAATGATTGGCTGGAGGGTTTGACTCCGCCTCTTACTCGATGGCGACACCTGGTGGAGATAATTGATTCATCAGGATGAATCTATTAAGATTTCTGTAAATCTGAAACCCGTTAAAATGTCCTCTTAAACTTTTGACTACCGTAATTTTCTTATAATAAAATTTTAATTTTTTAAATAACGTTTTTTTAAAATAATGGTGCCTCAAACGCAGCATTAAAAATGAAGTACGGTGTTGCTCTTCCCCCTGAGCACCACTACTCGTAAAGTGAGTAGTCGGCACCTTTACCGTCGGAGCTGAACAGAAATACGTCCTTGTTTCGTCGGCTTATGATGAAATTACGGTAAAGTTGAGCACCTTCGTTTTTTAAAATAGAGAACTTCAGATTTCAGTTTTCAAGCAGTAACATTAAACGATGCAAATAGCAATTGTTCTTTTTTAGCAAACATTTAATTCAGACGTTGTAAATGAGATTTTAGTTTATCTGATTATTTCTGTGTTAGATGATGAGCAACGTTCTCACCGTCAATGGAGTGATGCTGACCCTCGCCAGCATCTGCTTGACCAGCCGGTAGCGATTGTAGAGAGGCTTCACCACCAGCCGCTCCTCTCGGGTCACCTGAGGACAGAGGAAGAGGACGGGTTCATAAGGGTTGGTTTTGTGGGACGCAGCGACGCTCTGTGGCAGTAGGAACTCACTGGTCGGCCGTGGAGGCCTTCGTAGTGCAGCAGGTTCTTCTGAAGGACCATCTTCTCACAGGAAAGCTGCTCTTTGGTCATTTTCTGCAGATCCAGAGAGGTTTACGTTATTACAGGGCCGCTGCTACATATTCAGGGGCCCCGACAACCAAAGCCTTACGCATGGAGACACGTTAGTTCCAGTAGGTCTCATATACACACACATACATACATGTATATATATATATATATATACACATACATACATATATACACATATATACATACATACATACATACATACATACATACATACATATATATATACACACATATATACATACATATATATATATATATACACATATATACATACATATATATATATATACACATATATACATACATATATACATATATACACATATATACATACATATATACATATATACACATATATACATACATATATACACATATATACATACATACATATATACATACATATACACATATATATATACACACATATATACATACATATATATATATATATACACAAATGTTGTTAAACTTAAAGCTCCTTTTAGGATGTATAAATGTTTAATATTGATTAATAAATAATGTCTCCCTTTGAAATCTGTGGACACGTTTAACGCAGAGACATTTCCTGACCTTGATGTCCTCCGGCCAGCCGTCTTCCTGCTGCTTCCCTTTGACGCGGCGCTGGATCAGCTCCATTGTTTCCTCCTTGGTGGGCCCCGGGGCCCTGAAGTCCCCCGCCTCGTCGTGGTCCAGTGTTGAGCCGAAGCTCTTGGGAAGCGTGTTGCTACGGGGACGAGTCTGCGGGCCGAGCTCGCACTCTGCACAGTGTTTGGCATCTGGAGGAGGAGCGGACGGGAACACATGAAGAAGAAGAGTTGAAGAAGGCCAGGATGAAGAGGACGAGGTTAGACAAGCAGGAAGTTTGTTCTGGACAGACTCTGGAGGAAAACCACTAAAGACCAGACCAGGTCACACGTCCCTGAAAACGTTCTCACACCCTTGTAATGTTCCAACTATCGGTTTTGGACAAAAACATAAATTCTTAAAGTGTGGAGTGCATCTTTATTCGGAAATACGTCACTTTTCACAACCAGTAACGAGTCCAGATGTTCTGGTTCTGACCTCAGAGGTTGTTTAGAGACAGACTGATGGATTTGGATGGCCTAGTCAAAGCCTACATTGCCAGTGCAGGATTTTTCCTCCTTCTGACTCGTTCATTCAGACTTCTGTGTGTTTATGAAAGCCACCAGAAGAACGTAGACGTCTCCCAGTGGCGCCGTGTTTACGTCAGTAATGACGGACGCGCCGTCTGTAGATCGACGTTAACAATTAAGATTTTATTTTAGGTAAGAACTGCGCTGTGGAAGTGGAACAAATCAGAACAAATCAGGTTTTTGGGTCGTGAATTTTGCAGTTTATAGATTCCGACTGGTAGCGTTAGCCTGCTAACTTAACTTAGCCTCAGTCTACAGACGTTAAAACCCAGATCTGTTCTGGGCTTGAATAGAAACGCACGCCATACTTTTCAGTTCAAATTCCAGATTATCCTTCAGTTTAAGGGTGTGAATACCTTTGCACGGCTCTGTAGTTATCACCCCCCACCCCCCAGAACTCAACACACGTCTCCATGCCAACACGGTCGCTCAGCGGGACACAGATGGCGCCACCTTGCTGTGACCGAGGGTTTTATTGACAGTCTACTTACTCTGGGGGGGTGGGGGTGGGGGGGATTGTACTTACTGAGGAGGAACGGCCTACAGCTCTGGAGAGGGGGGGTGGGGTGTGGGGGTGAGGAGGACAGAGAGAAGTAGGGGGCGTGGTGCCTCAGGAGGTGCTGGCGTCCTGGTTGGGCCGATGCAGGTCGTAGGTCAACAGATAGAAGGAGGAGAGTGGAGAGCGGTTGCTCGGGTTATTGCTTTGAGACAGAGAAACGTTTCAGCTGCCGCTTCCTCCCCAGGGGAGAAGGAGGCGCCAGAGGATCTGGGGTTAACATCACCGATGGTGGGGCCGCCGCCATGTATGTGAGCTTAACTACAAACCGCTGCTCCTCCTCAGACCAGAGAACACAGCAAAAAACACGACGTCCCACCAAGAGTTTGTCGAGTTCCCAGTAAAATCGGGAACCTGGTTCCAACGCTCACGTGTGATGCTAACGGTTAGCTTCTCCCTATCTAGCTCTGTAGATCTGCCCTCTTCCCTCTTCTGCTCTCTGATTAACTGACTGTTTTCTGCACCTACTCTGACGTCCTGCTCACTGTGACACTGTCCTGGATGAATTGGGAGCATCAGCTTTTATTTCTTCTCCCACCATCAGCCGGATCACGGCAGAGGGCCGCTCCCTGTCTTGGTGAGATTTGGTGTTTTTTGCGGTTCGGCCAAAATGTTCCCAGGAGGAACCAGATGGCGGCCGGGCCTGACCTAACACACACACACACACCCACACAAACACACACACACACACACACACACACACACACACACAGCGGGGGCAGAACGAACGCTTCTACCTTTAATCTGTCGGCGGATCTTCATCAGGTCGGTCATCCATTTCAGGACTTTGGGGTTAGCCGCCTTGTCCGCGTGGGACGGCTGCAGGAGAGACGGGAGGAAAGATCAGAGACAATATGGGGACTGAAAAAGGACACGCTGGGTATTTACGGCGACTCAGAAGGTCAAACACACTCGAGTCTGAAAGTTCAGCCTTTAATCGGCAGAAACACAAAAGCTCAGAGCAGCGGTGGACGATCTTCATCTGACGCCAGTGAAAGAAGTAAAATGTCAACGTTGCCAGACAGCGTTGCTCTCGGAAGACTGAGAAAAAGTGACGTTATAGTTATTAAGATGTTCAGGACGGCCGTCCAGGTGGAGGGTGAATACAGCAGCACGCCGCACTTTTCAGGTGGAGCCTGTGGTTCTCATGAAACGATTAAAACTCTTCTTCTGCGTCTCCTACCTTGTAGTTCCTCTCATTCTCAAACTGCTCCTCAAACTGCTTAATTTTCTTCTTCAGGTGCTGGAGCTTCTTCGTGAGCTGGTGGGTCACAGAGTCGACCCTCATCGCCTCCCTGGAGCCGAACGACGCCCGCCTTGGCCTGGGGGTTATAATTCAGAATAATAAACATAATCTCAGCCCTCATTATTCTCCACATCTGAATGTTCAGCAGGAGGCTGACTTAGTTGGACATTCTTGTTCCTAATAATCTGAACTTGTGTCTCTACCAGCATGTTTAGAACAGAGTTAGTAAGTGGTAGACATTGCTGGGGGTGAGCGTCTTGTTCCACATGTGTTCCTTTATTGTTGCTCCTGCAACTCTAAATGAATATGAACTGAATTCATTAACAGTATTTAGCACCTTTATTTTCTTAT
>JAVLVB010000408.1:4516055-4538507 GCA_032876305.1 Orestias chungarensis | reverse complement strand
GTTGAAGCAGGAGAGGAAGAACCAGCGCGGTAAAATAAGCTAATAAGAAAATAAAGGCGCTAAATACTGTTAATGAACATTCACAATAAACATCAAATAAAATCAATAGTGAAAATATCTGTCATTTATTCTGTATAACGTCAATCGAAGTCGCTTATTTGGTAAATCTGAAATTGATCCAAGTCAGAATTAATTTGGGATAATTTCTAATTTCTAAGTAATCCATGTATGGTGAAGGTGATTTTATGTGAAATCGGTCTGCCAAACTTGGGCTGCTGGCAGCTCCTACCTGGCAGTGTTAAAGTTCTCCTCAGCATCAACGGCAGCTTCAGTGTCCATGTCTGAACTCTCCTCCAGGGCGGACGCAGCTTCCAGGGAATTCTGGGAAATTGTTAGAAGAACAGCGACTCAGTGAAACTTCACAGGAAGTGAAGAACAGCATGAGAGAGATGGTTAAACTGTCACAGGTGATCGGACAACTTCTTTTACTGCAGCCGGTTAATTTGTCAAAGCTTTTATTTTGAATAAAAACGGTCGGATCATTCTTTGCTCGGCGGCGATTGAGGGAGTTTAAAACCGGAGACGTCAGAGCCGCAGAGATGAGATCAAATTTTTGCTCTTAAATCTGCCAGAGAGGACGGAGAGGACGGGACGTCCCGGCAGAACGCCTCGTCCTCGGCTAGAATCTACATTTATCTACAAACTATCTGAACCCGAGCAGCCAAAGACTTCAGGTGAACCAATCGCTTTGTTTAGTTTTCCAGTGTCTCTTATTTCAGCTGCAGGAACGTCAGCGATCTGAGAGTCGGACCTCAAAGAAAATAAATAAAAAACAAACGAACCTACGAGTGACTTTTCAGCAAAGACAATCACTCTTTATTTATAAAGTTTACTGTATTTTCAACTTGTTTTAAGTGAAAAACGAACAAATCGGCTCTTTTTTATTAATAATTGACGAATGTGTCCTTAAATGAAGCTCCTACATCTTTGCTGAACCGTTAGTTTGGTCTTATTTTAAGTAAGAAATCCTTTGTTAGTTATTATGTTTTGTTCTTTTTGATCCAGAGGAAATCGGCTGATTTTCTTTCCTCACTGACCTCTGGGTCGCTCTGACTTGGTTCCGCTCGGTTCTGCTCCGTCTGTCCCGGCGGCTTCTCCCCGTCCTCGTCCTCGGGGTCGGCTCTTTGCCCTTCGTCCCCCTCGTTGTCATGGTATTCCTGCCAGTCAGGCTCGGCCGGACTCATCCTGGGAATAAAACCGACACACTCAGATCTAGCACACAGCATGATGCTGCCGCCACCGTGCCTGAGAGCTGACAGGCTGCTTGGTCGGGGATTCTTACCGGCGGCCGTCATAAACGCCGAGGTCCTGGCTGATGTTGGTTGTCAGCTCTAGGAAGTGTTTCTCCACTGCAGCCCGGATGGTTCTCTGGATTATCCTGAAAACACAAAAATATGTTTGACTTTAAGGATTTTTGGAGCAGGTTCATTTTTGAATGATTCTTTTATTAAACAGATATTAAATAATAAGTAATAGACGAAAGCGGAACCGAGGTCACGTCTGTCGTCCTCACTGATAAAAATATCTGGTGACGACGTCTGCTCTCATATCTGCCGGTTTTCTGTGGAATCGCTGCTTCCTGATGTCATTTGTGTACAGCTGGAGCTTTTAGACAGCGATCCTCAAACTAAATGATGAAACTTTGAATAATGACGTTGTTAAACATTTCTGGGATGAACCTGCATGTGAATGTACAAGTGGTTGTGTCACTTTTTTGCGCTCAGTCACAAAAACTGTATGAAATTCACAAAGTTTAATCTTCGTCTCATCAGACGGAGAGATTACATCCTGGTTAATTTAATCCATACAGGAACAAACCATGTCCATGAGAAAATGCTGGAAAAGTGAAGCCGTGCAGCCTGAAACTTAAACTGCTGACCCATGCTAACATGAGTTTCTTCTGTTTTACTGACTCAGCACATCCCCTGCATCAGGATAATCTACGATAATCTCCTCGCCCGTCCGTCTCTATTGCTCACCCATAATAAAGCACAGTGATAAAAAAAGGTCAGATTATTTTCGTCACTGAGAAATTTATCAGAGGGGATATAAAGATGGAAGGCGTGAAAGGTGAAGAAAATCCACAGATTTAAACCTTTTTCAGTGTTAAAAACAAGTTTTTTTGTATCCGAGAATATTAATAATCTCAGATTTTATGGCTAATCATAAGGAGTGAAAACGTCAAACACTGAGACATGAGGGAATAATCCAGATCAGTGGGCCGAGTTTTTCCTGCTGCAACAACGGCGGAGATGTTTAGAAATCATCAGCATTCGTCGAGTTTCTCCACTTTTGCTTTTCCAAGCTAACATTGCTAAAGCTCGGCTTGTGTTTTAGTTCCACTCCCACGTCGCCTCACAGTTTTCCGTCCCATGCAGAGAAGAATCTGCCTGACGGGTCGCGTGATCTCGCCTCCCTGAGGCTCCAAAACCAACAGGCTGAGCCAAACGCTTCGTAATGAAAACAGATCCTCCCTTCTGCTGTTTAGTCTCCTAAAGCGACGCCGACCACCTTAAATGAGCCGTCAGGACGACGCAAGGAAGCGTTAAAGACTTACGCAGCAGAGTCAGCCGGGAGGAGGGAGACGGGGGAGAGGTGGGAGCTGCAGGGGGGAAAGGACAACGTGGTTCGACTCCTCGCGCTGATCCTCGATAACCTTGGATAGAAGCAACCCAAACAAAGGCGACTCATCAACAAACGCTGATAAATCTGACGATCTCAGTCAGAAACGTAACCTTCTCCTTCACGGGATCATCTTTTCCCGGTTCTGGTTCTCATTCTGCTGAACATTTCTTTATTCCCATTGGAGGGAGTTGTTCCTCTCCACTGTCACAGTATGCATGTTTATTTTGCTGTGAAGTCAGTGACTCTGAAATCTGCGGCTTAGATTGAAACCTTTGAAACTGATTTGATTCTTCTTGATCTGCGTGATCTCAGCTTCTTGCTGGGTTCCCACAGAGCCGCTCGTCTGGGTTTTGTATGTTTTTACTCATCTGTACTTGGACTAGACCGGGTCACCATCACATGGTCGTTGGCCTGAAGGCCGTCGGGACGTTACATAACCGCTACGGGCCTTAATCTCACACCATCGCGCCTCTGAAAGCGTCTGGATACCGTTTCCGGCTCGCCGAGCGAAGAAACTCACGTCCACCGCTGGAATTATGCAACATGGACTCCCGGGGAAACCAGAAGCCGTTCTTCGGCTCAGGAGAGATAAGATCACCTACAGAGGGCTTTAAAGGTCGAGCTGGAATCATGAGAAGCGACCTTTGGTGGACCTTAAATCACCAAAACAAAGAGTGGTTGTCACGGTGACTGTGGGACGACTTAAAGGTTTCAGGCCGATTCGTTTCAGCACCTCGTTAACGTTTAGAGAGGTGCTTAATTTGTCTGGTTAACGATCATCAGCCGAGTTTATTTTTCATAACATGAGATTCAGAAACGAGTTACAGAAACTGTGCAGGAACAGCGGCGCCAAGAGGAAGCAAAGCGCTGGAGCTATGGAGGCTGTTAGAGGTCACAGATCTAACTTTTACTGAACTGGACGTTCATATTTGCTGAATAATTCAAGTGGTTTTAACATTAACTAAGCAGCTAAAAACAAGCTAAACTTATTAGCACCACTGATTCAAACCTCAAAACATGACAAAGGTCTTCTTGTAAATGACTAACAGAGCAGCTGAAACATTCAGGAAGCTCGTTTGATTTAGTCTGAGAATATAAAATCATCATTTAGGAGATGCTGATTTCATGTTTTTTTTTAGTAAGAATTTGATCAAACGCGATAAACCTGCCTCAACTCAAAGTTGAGCCGGTGACGGCTCCACCGGCTCAACTTTGAGCCGGTGGAGCCGCCCCTGGTTCTAAACAACGATCCCAGCCCGCCTCTGTATTCCTCTGGTTCTAGACAACGATCCCAGCCCGCCTCTGTATTCCTCTGGTTCTAAAAAACGATCCCAGCCCGCCTCTGTATTCCTCTGGTTCTAAACAACGATCCAGCGTTTAGCTTTTCCCTCCCCACTGTTTGCCTCGCGCTCGCTCATCCACGCCGCCGTTTACCTCTGCAGCAGGACATCACAGGCCATCCTCATGTTTCCAGCTGCGAGTTCTCCCAGTCCGATCCGGCCTTTTAAGCCGGCGCCGGGTCCACCCCTGTAGGTGTTGTTTGTTGAGCGTTTCTGGAAGTTTCTCTGACCTTGACTGACGTCCATAAAAATGTTTTTCTTTTTTAGAGATTCGCTTATAATCTAAACTTGACCAGGTTTCTCTCTTTGGGACGAGCAGCTTCCAGCCTTCCAGCTCGTTGCGTCTCAATTCTGAGCTTCTCCTCCTTCAGTATCTGGCGGTTTTGAGTCGTCTTAGCGGTCTCCGCGGCATGTGTGTGTGTGTGTGTTGCAGAGCGAGGTCGTCTCCCTCTGCTCTCTGTAAAAGTGCTGCAGTAAACAGCCGGAGCTCTGCTCAAATATACCAGCTTCTGATGTAACCGTGCAACCACCCGAGGGCGGCCAATGGGACGGACGGAGGCGAGTGATGGATGTGAAGTCAGCAGTTATCGCAGCGGTCCGCTGGGTTTGGTTCTAAACACACACCAGAACCAAACCCCTCTTGTTTTTGGCTGGAGGAACCGCTCATCAAGTGCATTAAGAGCTTTCATAAATGACAGATTATCCTGGGACTGACGCAGAAACGGCAACAGGAGGAGATCAGCGAGACAAAGAGAGAGGAAGCAAAGCGATGGAGACAAACAGAAATAATGATAATAATGATAAAAAAAAAAAATCACTTTGTTGGGTAAACCTGACTGTCGCCAATCTTGGTCGAGTTTAATCTCTACAGCTGGTATTTTTAGAGCACTTTGGTTTTTTTTAACTGCATGGGTTAACTAAAAGCTCCAAAACTCCCTCAGTAAATCCTTTACTGTACTTAGAAATAACTTTATATACAGAATGTTGTGGACAGAAAATATGATCAGAAACGATCAAATCTTTGTACTTTTTCGTCGTACAACTATGCAAAAGTGACCTCCATCGCATGGATGAACCGTTTATGAGCTGAGAGCGCCTGATGACCACAACGTAGGTGTCCTCCAGCAGCAGCGTCCATGTGTACGTCAGTAACTGCAGACGCCGCTGTCTGTGGATGGACGTTAAAGTTGGGAGCCGATCGTCACAAGATCGGAACAAGATGAAGGAAGCTGAGAAAAAATCTGAACGAACAAGAGTATTCATTTGTGAAGTGCAAGCCCTCTGCTGTTTCCATAAGATAGTGAGGAAATGTAAAATGGAACAGATTCTTCTCCATGATAAAGGTCTACTCCCATAAAAGGTTAAGTGTAAGTACCGTCAATTAATCCACTTTCAGTGTCATCTGAAGATCTAAAGTATGTCGCGAGGAGTGGGTAGGTCTCTGGATTTTTTTCTCACCCTAAGGAAACGTTCTCAAAGCAGGACTCGATGCTTAATTCAGATTTTTTGGTGGCAATATATTTGGTTCTTTCATTGACATTTTTATTACTAATTAAATGCGACCACCATCAGACACCAAAGAGACCAGCATGACCAGAAGAAGAACGTAGACGTCTCACAGCAGCGGCGTCCATTTTTACGTCAGTAACAACCGCAGCCGTCTGTGGATGGAAGTTAATGTTGTTGAGCGAGGGGAGCCGAACGTATCGTCACAAGATCAGAACAAGACGAAGGAAGCTGAGAAAACGAGTAAGCTAAGCTGGACTAAACTGCTTGCTTCAGACGTCCTGCTTCTTCTGCTGTACGATTATGTCTCACGTTGATTATAAGAAAAGTCGAATAAAATGCGTCGTAAACCTTCACAGAAACACGCATCAGATTTAGAGCAACATTTAGAAGCACAAATCTATTTTTGTTTTTAGATGAGAAATAAAGCAGGCATTTCAGATTAAGGAGATGCCGATAATTAAAGTAAATTTTAAGACGCCTGTTTTTTATTCTTTCCCAATCTGCGTTTCCTGCTATATGGGACTTTCAGCATGTGGTTCCATGTTGTTTGTTGTCTGGGTCCCACTCTGGATCAGCAGCGTCAGAATTAGCCAACCATTGCTTAGTTTAAAATAATGTTTGTTTGGTTTGTTTGTTTTTTCTGCCAGCCGTGTCCAAACTTAATTTAACGTTAAAAATTACTTTACTTTTACTGCTTGAGACATTCATAATAAATTAAACATGTGCTCTGGTTATTTATTTATTTATGAGACTCATATAATTTCTGCAACAGATCAGCTCCCGTCACAAATTATGTATTACTTAGTCATATTTAATTCTGATGTAACAATATAGTCAAATTCATCAATAGACTATTTTAAATCAATTTTACAAACTCACTGCTAAAACAAAGAGGAAATTAGTGTCTATGCATCTCTTTTACGGAAACCCATTTTCCTGTTACAGTCACAACCTTACACTGTTTGACAGCAATAATTATAAAATTATTAATAAAAAACTTTATAGAAGTTTCTAAAATTCTTCATTTTTAGAGTCATTTAATCTTTTTTTGTATCTCATTGGAAAACAACAAACGGGGAAATATATTATAAAGAAACCAAATCATATAACCAAAGTTATAAAATAATTTTAAATTTCAGAAATAAAAGTTGAATGAAAGTTTAATAATGAAGCATTAACCAATAAATACTTGTTTATTATAAAAATGGACTACACAAGTAAATGAGCTTTGCCGTTATATGATAGACAAGCTGATAATCCTCTAAAAGAGTTAAATATTAGCCTGAATTTCCAGTAGAACTTTAATTTGCTTTGGTGGTTTTTAAACACAGATTTATGGAACGTCCAGGAGAAAACGTCAGAGGTGACGGCGCTGGTATGGACCTGACCTATCTGGGTCAGATAAGCTATCGTGTTACAGAAAACAATATTTCCTGTATATATATGCAATTCTAATTAGATATCAATCTGTTCAGGTTTTCAGACGCAGACAAAACAAAGTTAGGATCTTCCAGTTGCTGCGTAGGAACAGCAGAAGAAGACGATATCCTGACCTACATAGTTTATGCTGGACTGAATGCAATTTTTAATAAACAACAAGCAATACTTGACCTCCAAGACTTCAATGAAGCTGCCAGGAAATTAGCGTTGATGCTGCAGATAAAGTAAAATTATAATGATTGTGGTACAAACTGCATATAAAGAGGGTTTATAGCGGATCTGTGCATGCGAAGCCCTATAAAGCAGCTTTTCCCTCCCATTTGTCAGGATTTTCAATTAGAGGAAAGAAATCCAGTTTTTTACACGGTCGTTCATATTAATTCAACGCTTCCATTTATGGATTTGGCACGACTCAGATTTTATTTTCTTAGGTGATAACTGGAACTGGGGCGATAACGAGCTCCAACCCTCATCTTCATCTCTGCCCTCTGGTCCTGTTATGAATTCATCCGGTCCTCCTCCTCCTGAGGGCCAGAACATTTCTGCCGACCCACCAGCAACACGTTCCCACAGACAGCGACACTTTCAGGTCGGGTCAGAGAGGAGAGACACCAGAGATTATTTATAGATGTCATGTAGCCGGCAAGCCTCTGCTGTCCGTCAAACAGTCGACAAACACGTCGAGTTACTCCAGGAAAAAGTTCCTCCGAAGGTCCGATTAAAACATAACGGGAATTTAAAGGGGAAAAGCCACCAGAAAAGAAAACCGAACGGTTTTCCATCACGTTTGAAACATGATGGAGATGCTAAGAAAGATCAGCAGCATTTATTTTGACGCTTCGATTATTGAACGGCGGCTCGTCTCGTTCCTTGTCAGAAACAAACGACCTCAAGATGAGTGGAAATCTCTCTTTGTATAATTATTCACTGATCCACCTACAGTGGAAAACTGTGCCATCGTTCCACCGCAGGTTCCCTTTCATTTCCGTCCAACTGCGGCTTGTTTTCTACCGACTGATCGACATCGCTTTGATCAAACGATAACAATTTGGAGAGGAAGCGCAGAAAGTTTTCAACTTCTCAGCTTTTTCCACCTAAAACTAAACAATTTCTGGTGACAAAAGGTAGAAATAGTAGAAATAGGCGTTAGAACGTCTCTGGTTTGATGTGCCTCCTGTGGCACAGATGGAAAATTCACTTATAATGTAATAAAAGTCCATATCTGCTAATATTTTTTTAACTTTCCAGGTTTTTCTGATAGAAATATACCTTTGCTGAGATGTTACAGAGCAGACAATCAAAATAAACTAAAGATATAATGTTAAACATCAGCATATAAAACATTTGTATGCTGACATTTTTGATGGAGGAGGTCAAAATGTTATTTTTAAAATTTCACGTATAGGATATGAAATTATTATAAACATACTAAAATAGTCGAGATTTTCTGTTTCTATATACATTAAATTGAAAGCCAGTATTTGTGATGTGATATTGGAGATTTGATGTGAGATCAAAAAGGTTTTATAATGTCATGATGCCATAAAACGTTCATTTAAAACTGTGGAGATGAAGGAGGTGTTTGTTGATCGTTCACAACGATTTTGTCATTAAATGTATGTCACTGTCAGAACAAAAGCTGTAATCTAACATGCTTCAATCCTGCTCCTCCTGTAGATGGAGGCTGGATTACTAATCCAGCCCTCAGACACTCAGGAAAGGTTTTCTAGTTAAAGGCAGAACTTTCTACAGTAGAAAGGATCCACCGCTGCCCCTCCTAAAGAGATGGAAACATTTGCTAGTTTACATCATAATGTTGGGATTAAACTGAAACAACTAATGGATTTAATCTGTTAAAATCGATTATTAAAATAGTCAAAAACTAATTTAGTCGTCGATTAGTCATTGATTAGCCCTAGATTAAAGGATCAACACTGGAGTCGTTTAAGTTAGCGATGCACTGAGATGAAAGTTTGGCCAAATATCCGATATTAACAATCATAACAAGGTCAATAACTGATCATTTATGAATGTGTAAATATTTCCTTTTACTTTTGAGAGCAACCAAACCGTCTACATGCGTCTCTGCTTCAGTTAAATACCTGAAAACTAAGAAAGGTTCAATTGAATAAAAAAAAGGGTTTAACGATTTCTCTTCAAAGTGTTCTTCTGGTTGTTTCAGATTTCGGCATTAACCTTAATATTGGCCGAGGTTAATTATCTACCATACCGGCTTTAGTGTGATGAGTAAAACTGGCCCGATATTAGGAACCAAAGATTATTCCATCTTGTTGTTGTGATATGTTACTGGTCCTGTTACAGCGATAGCGATGCTACGTTGAGGCATTAGCCGTGTTTCTTATGTAGTAAAAGTTTGCTGCAAAATTGCAAAACAACTCGTAGATATTTGCGACAGAGCGGCCTTTCGTTAAAGACTGAGAAGCATTTATTTAGTTTCTTTGGTTTGGTTATCGGCAGCTGGGATAGGAATATTGGCCCAGATTTCTTACATCGTAGCATTCCTAGGCTGCATAAACAGCAGAACCTGAAACACGGCGGTCAGTCAGGAACGTTTTTAGATGAACTCTGAGGGTCTCACCTGGCGCCGGGGTCGTCGTCCATCAGGGTGTGGTTGGGCGAGTCGGCCGAAGCGAGTCCTTCCTCCCCGTCCTGCGGCAGCTCCTCACATTCTGCTTCGCACTTCTCATCGTCAAAAACCTCGGTGATCTGAGCATAAGGAGGGCAGAAATGAGAGATCGGCTTCAGATTAGAGAGTCCAGTATTAATAAGTTATATTTTCTGACACAATTAGAAAAAGAGAATTGCGTTGATGAAACTTTTGTTTCTCTTTAACTGTTTTACAGCAGAAATGTTCCAGTTCGTCCCACTACTGTAAATATGGACGGGTCTCACGTCACAAACAGCTCAGCGACACTCGATGGAGGAATTATTTTAGACGGACAGCTGATGTGGACCTGAGCCGGCGACAGCAGGGTTCATTTTAAAGTTGACTTGGCGATGATCCCCAGCATGAGAGTCACGTTGCAAACAAGCGAAACACCAGTGTTACGATCGCTCAGCAGGTCTTTACGCCCAATTCATAGAAATCAGATTTTTTCCTTCTAATTCAGTTTATCCGTCTGTGGACGAACGTAAAAGTCGTCGAGCGACCGTATCGTCACCAGGTCAGAACAAGATGAACGAAGCTGAGAAAAAAGGAAGGTAACTCGGCACTGCTTGCTTCGGACATTGTTTACGTCCAGATTTACCACGTTTGAAATAAAAATGCGACGTGAAGGGCTGCAACTAACGATTATTTATGTAATCGATTAATCTGTCGATTATATTACGATGAATCACTTTTCCTAGCGTGTACTTTTCCATATAAGATACTAAAAACATTTTTTCAATAAGAAAAAGGAAAATACAAGAGAATTGTGCCGCTCACTTTAATTTATTTAACTTTGTTTAAAGGAACAAATGAGCTCAACAGTGTAAAATATTTGGTCATTTTTAGGCATATAATACAAAAATGGTTGCAATTACAAATTTCGTTGGTATTAATATCTTCATTTATTTTGCTTGCAATGAAAAACCACAAAAGATTATGAAAAAAAAGTCAAATCAATGATCACTTTACACAAAACTCCAAAAATGGGCTGGACAAAAGTATTGGCGCCCTCAGCCTAATACTTGGTAGAACAACCTTTAGACAAAATAACTGCGAGCAACCGCTTCCGCTAACTATCCATGAGTTTCTTACAATGCTCTGCTGGAATTATAGACCATTCTTCTTCTGCAAACTGCTCCAGGTCCTGAGATTTGAAGGCTGCCTTCTCTAAACTGCCCTTTTGAGATCTCTCCACAGGTGTTCTATGGGATCCAGGTCTGGACTCAACTGCTGGGCACTTTAGAAGTCTCCAGTGCTTTCTCTCAAACCATCTTCTAGTGCTTTTTGAAGTGTGTTTTGGGTCATTGTCCTGCTGGGGGACCCATGACCTCTGAGGGAGACCCAGCTTCCTCACACTGGGCCCTACATTATGCTGCTAATTGTGTTGTTAGTCTTCAGACTTCATAATTTCAGGCACATGGTCAAGCAGTCCAGTGCCAGAGGCAGCAAAGCAACCCCAAAACATCAGGGAACCTCCGCCATGTTTGACTGTAGGCACCATGTTCTTTTCTTTGAAGGCCTCGTTTCTTTTCCTGTAAACTCGATGTTGATCCCTTTTCCCAAAAAGCTCGACTTTATGTCTCTGGGTCAGAAGTGGGGTCTCCCTGGGTATCCTACCATAGAGTCCCTTTTCATTCAGACGCCGACGGATAGTACAGGTTGACACTGTTGTACCCTCGGACTGCAGGGCAGCTTGAACTTGTTTGGATGTTAGTCGAGGTTCTTTATCCACCATCCGCACAATCTTTCGTTGAAATCTCTCATCAGTTTTTCTTTTCCGTTCACATCTAGGGAGATCAGCCTCAGTGCCATGGGGTTTAAACTTCTTGATGACACTGCGCACGGTAGACACAGGAACATTCAGGTCTTTGGAGATGGACTTGTAGCCTTGAGGTTGCCCATGCTTCCTCACCATTTTGCTTCTCACGTCCTCAGACAGTTGTTTGGTCTTCTTTCTCTTCTCCATGCTCAATGTGGAACACACAAGGACACAGGACAGAGGTTGAGTCGACTTTAATCCAGTTTAACTGGCTGCAAGTGTGATTTAGTTATTCCCACCACCTGTTATGTGCCACAGGTAAGTAACAGGTGCTGTTAGTTACACAAATTACAGAAGCATCACATGATTTTTTCAAAGGGTGGCAATACTTTTGTCCGCCCCCTTTTTTATGTTTGGTTTGGAATTATATCCAATTTGGCTTTTTGACAATTATTTTAGTGGTTTTCCATTGAAGACCAATCAAAAGAACATCTTAATATCAAAGCATTTGTGATTGCAATCATTTTCTGGGAGAAATGGAGCATTATCTGACAGAACTGCAGGGGTGCCAATACTTCTGTCCAGCACTGTACTATCAATAATCTCAGCCCTTATTATGATCTGGAGGCTGAATCTGACCTAAAGCCTCCTGGCTGTAACTTTTAACGGCTCCAGATCAGAAATGATGCTGAGAGGGAAGACCTTTTTTAAATTGCCTGACTCTAGTTTCCTCTGTGATGTAAGTGAAGGAGTCCCTCCGGTCTTTCTGTTATCGCTGCATCATGAGGTGTTTTCAAAGACATGATTGAATCATAAACACCAGGTTTAGCCACACTCGAGAATTTCCACAACGACTATTGTGTTGGTTCGTTTCCAGGTCTGCAGAAATGATCAAACCTGAATATTTGGGAGACGCTGGAGCTTTTCCTGTGAACATGAGGACAGACTGAGGCTTGTGTTCGGGATCTTCCAGCTCCGGATGGAAACCAGCAGGGATTAAAGTTGCTGACAGGAACATCTGATAATTACACTCACAGCTGATCTGAGACGCACCTAAACCCAGAAACAAGGACACGTCTTCTGTCATTTACACCTCAACTCTAACAAAGATCTGCCGAGTCTGTTTCTAATGAAAAAGCTTCAGAGGCGCGTTTATTCCACACAGAACAAGAAAGAGGGGTTAAAGGTCAAGCCGGCCACATTAGTGTGTTTGTCCTGTCCTCCATTTTTCTCCTTCACAGCAGCTCCATCTGTTGCTGTCAATATCTCGTCGCTATGGAAACAAGTCTTGTTTTGAAAGCTTTCCATTGGCCGCCGGGGAATTCTTGCATGGTCACATGACGCGGATCAGGACAGATGAGTCATTAAGCTGAGAGTGAGAGACGCTAAATAAAGACGTCCGCTGACCGTCTGACGGCTCCCGGATCCTTTCAGTTAAACGTTCCTCTCACAGAATCAAAAAAAGACGATACAAACAAAAACTCACAAGATGTTTTTCATTTGGATGTAAATCCAATACAAAACCATCACAAAATGATTTGCCACCTATAAACTTTCCTGCCGCCCCAAAAGAAAAACTACACAGCTTCAGAATGAAATTAGACACTCACCGGCCACTTTATTAGGTACAGCTGTCCTTGTTAACAAAACTCAGCACATGGCAGCAACTCGATGCATTTAGGCGTGTAAACGTGGTCAAGACGATCTGCTGCAGGTCAAACCGAGCATCAGAACGAGGAAAGAAGGATATTTAAGTGACTTTGAGCATGTGGAGCCGACAAATCTGCAGCAACTGCATGAAGCTGTCATGTCAATATGGACCAAAACTCTCTGAGGAATGTTTCCAGTACCTTGTTGGATCTACGCCACCAAGGATTAAGACGGTTCTGAAGGAAAAAGGGGGAACAACCCGGTACTAGCAAGATGTACCATAGATATTAATAACTGTAAAGATTTAAATCCACATATTTACATCTAGCCTACATTTAAATATGCCGACTAACAGGAAAAAAACGTGAAAGAAACTTGTTGTTGTTTGTCGCGGTTGATTGGGAAAGCACAAGAGACAAGTGAAGCTGATTTATGTTGGCCAAGAGGAAAAAGGAAGCAAATCTTAGCTGTGCAGCTTTTGTTTGTCTGGTTATCGAGCTGTAGCAGCGAGATAAGAGATCTTAGCGAGTGGTCGGATCCTAGGAGGATTTATCCTCTGTTTTACCTTTATTGGCGCTGTTGCTCAGCACGTTTGGGGGGGAAGAGTTGATTTACTACAAGGAAAAACCCTCAGACCAGCAGATCAAATCGACTATCAAGAGTTTGGAGATGTTGAATTGAAAAAGGAAAAAGATTGAAATCATTTATAAGTTTCCCCCCCCCGAGCATCGACTCAGCGAGGCGTAGCTAAGCTAGCGCTAGCTACCACGCTGTACCACTAGAAAGAAAAAACTTTAAGTTTTAACCTTCACTTTTAACCTTTACCTGGACGCCGGAGGTTTAATCCAACCTATGCAGTGAAATGAAACCATGAGTCGCTTCTGTGTTAGAGTTAAATTACACTAACATTAAAACAATCTCGCTGGCTAAGAGATTAGATGCCGAACCAAAGAGCCTAAAATCGTATTAAACGGCCTAATCCCGCCACCTCGGTCAGCGGCTCGGGAACATGACTGAATATCTCCCTGAATAGATTTTGGTGTTTTCATGCATTAGCTGAAGTCATCAGCTATGAAGTGTGGCCGTGTGAGCGCTCCACAAGGCTACAGGCGCTTGTTTGTTCAGTTGGCATCAACTGAGTCCCGGGTGGACGGCAGCTGTGCTGAGTAAGTCATTAGAAAGCCTCTGAGGTGACGTAACAACATTAGAGGACATAAAAGCTTGCAGGTCCGTTCATGTGGATGAAAATGTTATCCCCCCTCTTAAGACTCTGGGAATGTTTAATTACATCGACTCACAAATCTAGTTTAAAAACAGACGCTGGTGTGTTGGAGCTCTATGTACCACTTTTACACACTAGTGCCTCTCTGTGTCTGCCTGAGTGGGCAGGAGACGGCTCGGAGAACACGGCGGAACAAAAGGTCAAGATCCTGGCCCCGTTTGGCTGGGCTGCGCCGACATCATTAGCTTCCCTGCTGGAACGATTTCTGGGCCGAGAACAGAGAACAATGGCGGCCGGCTGGCACCGGCGTTATGACCCCAAACGATAGTCCCCCTGTTTTTATTTCTGCATGGATGATTCGGTCAAGCATTACCAACAGTTACTGTTCGCCTCCGACATTTTCAGCTGTTGCAGAACTCCTTCACCTTTTAGGTGCAGTAATAGATTATGTGTGAGAAGAAAAATATAAAACGCTGTTCTACTACAATAAAATAATAAACACTGATAAAAATTTAATGGTCTAAGCGTTTTATTTAAAACAACTCAAAGTATCTTTGAGGAGGGTGGCAGGTACCCTGTCACACCAAACAACTACAAATGTGCTGACTGCTTTACTGCATACGTCACTTCCCCCGTTTCTTGTCTCCAACATCATCATCTTCATTGTTTCACCACAATTAGATTCATCACCTCATCGCTATTCATCCTTCACACAGACACTGGAAACAGAAATGAACTTTAATCCAACTGATCAGGATTTTACCACGCTAGGCGTTGATGCTAATGGGAAATGGAGTCTTTCTACATGCTAAAATGCTACCACCTTTGTCCACACTGGGCCGCCAAAATCAACCAAAACTGAAACATCTTTAGTTGCTTTTAGGCTTCGGGCTTTAATTAATTATCCTCCTACGGATGCTAAATGTATTGTTTAACTGAAGCACAAAGGTAATTAAGACAAAACCTGAACCTGGTTGTTTTGTTTATTTTATTAATTTTTTTAGAGATGCTTCATAATAGTACTGCTCAAGTTCAAGTTACAAGTACGGTGTAGTTAAACTACTTCTAAAAGTACTTTTTACCCACCTAATGTAAATTAAATGTAACTAGTTACTACAGCTGTGGAAATAAACATCAGCTGCTACAATCAAACTAGTAATAAAATAAATAAATAAATCAGCTTGTGTTGATGTTAATGCAGATAAACATGTCTGCTAACAGGAAATCAGTCGTATCAGTTCATTAAAGGAGGAAATCAGCCGCGATATTCTCCTGCGACGTTGCGCAGAGTCGAAAAAGATCCCAAAGGGAAACTAATTTGAGGTCTGAACGACAAGAATCCCATTTTTAATGAATGAACGCGTTTTATTGGGGTTTTTGTAAAAACGTTAAAACAAACATGGATGTTTGAAAGTATAAATGTAAAAGCAGGGATTGTCTCTGGTGGGAGATGATCACCTTCATGGATGTTCGGTGCCTTCGAGCGCACAGATGAACCAAAGCTTGGTTATGTCATCACAAGCTTCCCTCTCGCTGCTCATTCTTTCCTCCCGCTTTTCTCTCCAAACTCTGGGGACAATTCTCCCCCTACCTTCCTCCTCCTCCTCCTCACCACCTACTTTGTTTGCCCTCTGTTACATAAAACACGTGGGTCAGTTCACAGATATACGCCGCCGCTCTTCTATTTAAACAAAACTAAAAACGCGGAGCAGACAAAATATGAGCAATCAAAAAAGTTAAAGATACTTACAACAGGAAAAATAAATAAAAGAGAAAGTGATGCTGATAGATTTCAAGCATTTTGATTTCTTAATTTTTTAATATAAATTTAATAAAATACAACAATTATTTAGTTTCTACAGGTTTAACATGTTATATTCCACACAGTGGAAACAGGAGACAAAAGATCAATGCTAACATAGTAATGGAAAGTTGAGTGGAAGGAAAAATGTGGTAGGTGTGAATAGGGGATTGTGAATAAATAAATACTTTCAAGGACAAGGAAATATCTCTCAACTTTCATCGTAGAAAATAAATGCTTAAAGTTTTTGTATTAAATCAATTTCCTAGGATTTTATTATATAAATCCATTTTTATATTATACGTTCTGATATTCTAATTTGCAGAGATGGAGGGCTTTAAGAACTTAGGGTGGAGAAACCAGAGATTTCTAGATTGTTTGTAGATGTTCCTCATAAATAAGGAAATTTACTATTGATAGTTTTAAAAAGTTTATGAAGACCGTAGCCTATGTTAGGAGAAAGACAACTGGGAGTCTAGTATGATGAGGAAAGATCGACATGTGAAGAAAACCTCAGCAACGAGTCAGCAAGCCTAAACATCAGCAGGTGGAATGTGAATGAGCTGAGATTGCCCAGGAATTACAATTAAAACCTCCTTATGTTGTCACCCAGACCAAAAGGAAACAGTTTACTATTAGCATCAGAGGGGCTAATCATCTTCACCCTGGTAGTTTTAGGTCAAGCGTTTGGTTTCTGTGTAGAAAGTAAATTCATGTGAGCATCCAAAATACAAAAGGATGTTTGATCCCTTTGTTTCCAGGTAAGAGATGTAATTCCTGTAAATGTGTTTGATAAACAGCCTTGACTGGAGTCACAACAAGGGGACGGGTAATTGTGGTTGTTTTTGTTGAAGCTGAGCTTTTACTGTGTCAGGTTACTGATTCATGAGAGAGGGACTCGGTCCAAGGCTACTGGAATATGTCTACTGGGTCACAGCTAATTCACATTTGATCACCGGAGGCTTTTTTTAAACACTGTGAAGCTAATAATTGCCAGTCTGCATAGTTTGTACGATATGTGCTGGTAAATCAGTGCTTTAAACAGTTAAAAATATATATTCTGTAGTTCAGATAATTCTGTATGAAAAAGTAGTCATTTCATAAGAGTTTGATTAGATTTTTTACATTTCAAGCTATTTATATAATAGAAACTTATCCTGCAAACATGTAATCCTCCAAAATCTTTGGAGTTAAAGAAGTTTTTTTTGTGTTTAAATTAATTTAAAAGGAAGACAAAAGGTCAGAAAGTCAAAAAGGCTGCGTGTTAGTTCATACTACCGATTAAAAACGACCGTCATCGGATGTCTGTGTGAACAGTTAACAACCACAGAAGGACATAGATGTCCTCCAGCAGCACCATTTTTACGTACGCAACGACGGACGCCGCTGTCTGTGGATGGACGTTAAAGTCGCTGAGCGATGTAACCAGACTGTATCGTCACAAGATCAGAACAACATGAAGGAGGCTGAGAAAAAAAAAAGAATGGAATTTCGGGTTGAATTTCAGGATGTGCCCAAAATCCATTCAAACCTTAACAGGTGAACTTAATGTGACCTTCTCTAAGCTTTCGAATGCACCTGTCCAAATGTTAAATGGTTCAGTAGTTTTTGCACATGTTGCTGTTCTCTAACTAGAAGCTTAACGGCAAAAGTCACAACAGGTGTTTGATAAATGTCCTGGTTCAACTACAGCTGGTGTTTAAACAGTCGTCCTCATCAGGATGTTCACATTGAGACGTCATGAGACCAAGACGACACCTAGCAGTGGATCAACAGTACCTGGCCATTGCAATGCTTCAAACAGGACGTTCTCAGACGGACGTGGCCACTGAGCTCAGAGTGTCACAGAGTGTCATCAGCAGGTTAACAGAGATACAGAGACACTGGAAGAGTTACAGAAAGGTGTAAAAGTGGACGTCCTTTGGCCTCATCCATGCTGATGACGCTACATTGTGAACAATGCCCTGAGAAAGCGGATGGTGAATGCCACTCAACTCCAGGCACGTTTAAGGGAGGTGAGAGGCACCCAAGTGTCACGTAAGACCGTGGGAAACCGTTTCCATCAGCCTGGTCTGCGTGCTAGACGACCTGCAAGGGTACTTGAACACACCAGCAGGCACAGGCGTCATCGTCTTGCATGGGCCAGGGAGCATTTACGCTGGACAGGGGACCAGTGAGCCTCAGTGCTGTTCTCTGATGAAAGTCGCTTCACGTTGAGCAGACATGATGGCCGGCAACGATGTTGGAGACGTCAAGGAGAGCGCTGTGCATCAGTCACTCGAAAGCCAAATATCCTTAACTTTTTGTGAGTAGTGTATGTTCTGACAGAGGACGTTTTGAAAATGTAGGATTTTGCAAGTGGCCTTTAAAGGCTCCTGTATTGTTTAATCCAATATGGAATAAGGAGGTAACTCTACGAATAAGAGCATTAATTTGTGAAGGTCTAGCCCTCTGCTGTTTCCATGAGATAGTGGGGAAATTTAAAATAGAACAGATTCTTCTCCATGATAAAGGTCTACTGCAAGTGTAAGTACGGTCAATTAATCCCCTTACAGTGTCAGCTGAGGGTCTAAAGTATGTCGCAAGGAGTGGGTAGGTCTCTGGATTCTTTGAGCAAAGCCAACTCACCCTAAGTTCTCACAACAGGACTCAATGCTTAATTAGTGGAAACACATTTTGTTCTTTCAATGGACATGCCTACGTGAGTAACGACGGATGTCCCTGACTGTGGATGGATGTTAAAGTCGTTGAGCAACAACAGCCGACCGTATCGTCACATGATCAGAACAAAATGAGGGAAGCTGAGAAAAAAGAGATCTAAACATGGCAATGCTTGCTTCAGACGTTTTTTACGACCAGATTTACATCATCTGGCTTCTTCTTCTGCTGCACGATTATGACGCACATCTCACAATGATGATGGAAAAGTCGGATAAATGTGGCATGAAAGATAGCAGGATTTATCTGAATTAGTACCTCAGTTGAGAATGCTACGATTATGTTTTTGTTCCATTAAAACTCAAACAGAAACTTCAGATGAATAAAGTTTGATTGCTCCTTCTTTATAGACGCATTGTTACCTTTTTCAGGATGGGAACGGAATCGGATAGAGGAAGCCAGGACGAAAATAAGCAAGAGGAACCAAACCTGCTCGTTGATTGAACTGTAGTCGTTGGTGGTTGACACGTCGTCGTCGTCGTCCGAGTCAAACAGACCCTCCTGGTTGTCCAGCAGCTCGGCCAGAACTCTGCTGACGGACTCCTGGTCCCGAATGTCCTCTCTCTCAGCTGACAGACTGAAATCAGACAGGTTTGATATGACTCCCCAAAGCACCGACAAGCAGGATGAAATCTATCCTGGCTGTTTGTGATTGAGAAGCGTCTTACTGAAAGATATCCGGTCCAAAGACGGCGGCCAGGGCCCCGAAGGTCCACCTCTCCGGCTGAAGCGACGCCACGCTGGCCAGGAAGCGGCACAGGAAGCGGAGCAGAGCGTAGTTCACATTGGGGAGCTGCTGCAGCAGGTACCTAAGGTTCCTGCACAGCTCATCTTCATTGCTGTAATCTGTTCATAGGAGATGAGAGATCTCTGTGAACGTCGGCAGCAAAGACAGTCCTGGACTTTATTTTTACCAAGGAAAATTACCCCCCCCCCCCTCCGTGTGTCATGAAATAATCTACATGACAGCAAAATGAACAGAAAGAGGATTATAGGAGATTATCTATGACAAAAAAATTACAAAAAGGAGAAGAACCCTTAATGGAAACAGAGCGAATCTGAAAATGGAGGATTTGCTGCTTTTATTTGTCTGCACCAGAAATACTAGCCAGTTTTTTTGTTAAAATGTCCCAATTAAAAGAAAGCTGACATTTCATTGCACATCCTAACTGAAAACTGCAGTTTTCTGTCTGAGGGACCGGAAATAAAGACAAACCCATCCAGATTTAGTTCCCACGGACGCTGAAGCGCACCTTGGTAGACCTGCAGGATGTGTCCCTGCAGAGCCGTTGGTATGACGGGCTCAGGAAGCTCTTGCAGGAAGAGGCGCAGCAGACTGACCGCCGACGCCAGGTCCGCCTCCTTCTCTAGCTCCACGTCCTCGCCACTGTCGTAGCGCTGACGCAGCCAGTCTACTCGCTCCGCATTGCCGTTGACCAGGAAGAGCCCCTCCAAGTCCAGATGACCTGACGATAAATGACGCCATCTTGCTCAGGGCAAATGTGTTTATGAGCCATGCGCTAGCAAAACAAGGCTAACGATTGGCTCGTTTCTTCTTCTACTGCTCCACTGGTAGATCACAGCGTTAGGTAGCTCATTACTGCCACTTATTGACCACAGATATAACAGATTGTTTTAAAAATAGACGTTTACGGTAAAACGGGAAACTAATCAATGACTAAATAATTGTCCAACAATTTTAATAATCAATTTTAGATCGATTAAATCTATTAGTTGTTTCAGCTCTGATTGGAACAATGAAGCATGACGCCTCTGACTGGAAATAACAGGCCGCTACTGTTTCAGTGACCCCGTTACTTCATAAATAGAATAATACTCCGTCACAGCAGAAACAGATATTATTTTTTCCTATTCATTAAAAGTGTGAAATCTAAATAATCCGTTAAAACGTCGGGTCTCATAGGCAGCAGCAGAGGTCGGTGCTGAGTGACTTCCTGCAGCTAAGACTGGTTGCGTAACTTTGCTCCAAACTCTGAACAACTTCTTGTTCTGAGGGTTCTAACAGCACAGAGACGGACGTTTCTCCTTTTATTTAACTTTAGGCGCAGAAATGTTCTAATCTGACATCCTGGATTTAAAGCAGAACCTTTTCTGTCATACACTATTTTTTATACTTGGCTTAAGTAAACTCTTTAAGATGTTATTAAATTATTAGAACAAGCTTCATAAATCATCACAGAAGTTTGTTCTTCAATAATTATGAACAAAAAAGAAAACATTAAGGTGTTTCCTGCCAAAGGTGTTCACCTCTATATTTCATCTACAGTTTCAGACTAAATTACTGCACTGCTCACAAAATAAACTTGGTAATGTTAATATTTCAGCATTTTTACAAGAACAACAACATTATATGCTACAATAACGGCTAAAAGTATTGGCCAAGAAAACTTTTTCACTCAGTTATCTAGTTTCTAACCTTTAGTTAATGCATAACACATTTAATAACGATTTAGAAAGAGTTAACGCATAAAAACAACTGAATTCTTTTTACACCCACATTTATAGACAGACGAACGTTGTTAACTGTATAAACAGTCAAATGCGATGTGTAGCTATTCAAACTAAATTAAACTGTTCCTCTCCAGTTTCCTGCTCACCAAACATTTATCATGAGCACATGATCCTGAAAATCTGGTTGTTCACTTCGCGTTTCCTAGCGTTTGCTGCTACAACCTCGCTTCTTCGTGGTCATAAATACTTAACATCGCTTAATTTATAGCTTCTAATATAATAAAAAAATAGAGCAAACATCTTATACAGTTGAAACGTGACAAAAATAACTCGCTCGTAGCTTTTTAGAGAGATTTAGTAGCTTGTTTGCGACTGTTTGAGATGGTTTCAGGTTCTCCTCACCGTGCTCCTCGATGTAGTCCACGATGTGTTTGACCAGCGCCGGGACCTCGTGGCCGCCGACCGTGTGCGCGCGCGCCACCTCCTGCAAGGGAACGCCAAAAACCCGAGCAGTGCCGGCCGAGCCCTCGCCCTCATTGCCTGGCAACGGAGACAAGCTCTTCCTCATGGCCGCCGCCTCCTCCTCACCGTAGTACCGCTGAAAGCTTACGTCTTCCCCAGAGAAAATAAACAAAACAAACAAATTAGCGAATGGAAAACAGAGGAAACAGAAAGAAAGAAAAACCCTGACGACAGATTAAGCTAATCTGTGTAATAAAGCTTTATAATCTGAAGTATGAAAAACTTTTAAATCCCAGGAAGAATGGGCCAGAAACTGGAGCCTAAACCGGCAGGCGCCGTTTCTTTTCTGATGTCGGGCCTTAATGTCGGGTCACTATCGAGTGTCGTTACTGAAAACGGCCACAGAGGATTCTCAGTCGTTTTTAACAGACGCAGGAGGAACATCAGCAACAACATTTCTGGTCTGAAGCTGCTCAAACAACGTTTATAATTTTCCATGTTTGGATCATAAAGACTTTAAATTAATTTGGTTTAAGCACAATAACAAGTTACATAAGACTCAGCCGCCCTCTGAAGGCTGGGCTATCTCTGGAGCTCAGTTACAAACATCCTGCTGTAGTTCTGCTGCTTCTCACTTACCAGCAAATATCTCTGTTTACTTGAACTAAGACCAAACCGACTTACATGTAACTTTTCAGCCAGATGTATTTCTGACTCGTTTAA
>JAVLVB010000408.1:4481778-4495974 GCA_032876305.1 Orestias chungarensis | reverse complement strand
CACACACACACACACACACACACACACACACACACACACACACACACACACACACACACACACACACACACACACACACACACACACACACACACACACACACACACACACACACACACACACCTCCAGTATGTAGGTTAATATCTCTATAAAAACAGACTCATTTTAAGTGTATATGTGAACGATGTTGGTCACGTTTGGTTTGTGACAGAGAAAAAGTGAATGGGTGTGTGTCATTTTAATAGAGTATATGCACAATTTCAGAGTTGTACGTGTGTGTGTGTGTGTGTGTGTGTTGTGTGAGAGAGACAAATATAGTTTTTACCCTAAACGGCCACCATTAGATTCTGATAAATGTTTCATACAGTGGAGAAGTGTAGCTCATCACTCTACAGGTGAGGTTCTGGGTCTCCACACGAACGACTGAACGTTTCATCAGAACATCCTCCAGCCTGTCGTTGGTAAAGTAACCGAGACGCTCCCTTGATTAAAAGCCGACAGATGCCGCGGTGGATGCTGGAGGTGTGAGTAATGGAACTACCTGGACGGGAGACTAAAACGAGACCGTCAGATTTACATACAGACTACAGACGCAATTTTTTAACGTTCACTTCACTGCAGATCGTTTCTTCACAGAACAGTTCTGGTGGTCTCCTGGTCCGATTCCGTCTCAGTCGATCCTTGTTGTTGTGGAAAGCCAAGGACTCAGGCTTCGTACACCCTGCAGAGAAAAGCAAATGAAAAACATAACATACATCAAATTAAACCATTTAAAAGGAAGTCATGCTCAAAGATGGCGTGTAGCAGCTCCTCTAATGTCCAGGGCTGGGGCTAGTTTTATTTTCAATGGGGAGCGACAACGGAGAAAATCACATCTACAAATGAGAAACACGCTCAGGTCTGCCTAAAAACTAAATCAGACAGAGACGCGGTTTTTTTATGTCTTAATCGAGGTCATTGGGTGAGTGGGGCGGCACCCTTGGTGCCACTGGTTTATAAATCCCTGAATAGCTTCGCTCCAACAATAAAGACCTGCTGTCCTTGTACCAACCCTGCAAATGGATCAGTTGTTCTGGTGACAGCGCACTCTGCAGAACCAGAACCAGAACCAGAACCAAACATACAGAAACAGGGTTCAGTTTTAGTGCCACCGGCTGCACACTACAATAGAAAACATTGTCGGCTAGTTCATCTTTAAAAATGCCTTTGGTGCTGCTGGCTCTCTACCTGTGCTTGTCCTTCCAGATGCGGAACCATTTGACCAGGTTCTTGGTGCTCTGCAGGTTGGGGTGAAGACAGTACTCCTGGCCCTTGAACCGAGAAACGTTCTCCATCGTTACGCTGGAGGAGAAGATGCAGAAAGGCAAGGAGGAGATGAGACCACTGGAAACCAGTGAGGTAAAGCACAGCTCAGGACTGGGTTTGGTTCTTTGGCTGCTTGGTTAAATTAATTTGTACTTAAAACAAAAAAAAAAAAAAGGAGCAATTCTGCAACCTATAAAATCTAGCAGAATAAAACCTTAATCTCAAATGTTACACGAACTTTAGACAAAAGACAAGTTTTGAGAAACGTCTACGATCAATAATAACAATAATAATATAGCATTTTATTGTATGACGTGTTGATGGTGCTCTGTCTGTGTTAAACCTCTATGTCAAGAATCAAGAATCAAGAATCAGTTTATTTATATAGCGGCGATTTACAACAGGTGTCGTCTCAAGGCACTTCACAGAAAATCAATTAAAATCAAAGATACATCATAAACAAATCAATTTGATGTCTTCGTTAGATCTCATACAACTACTGTGGGTCTTTCTGCTGTGGAAAGTTTTCTTGTGCAAACATCTTAGGAGAGTTAAATTAAGAACAAACTAAATTAAAGCTAAACCTTTGGGTAAGACATTTAAGCTCATTTTAAGTCGAAGTATTCTTTAATACTGATAAAAAGGTCCATTGGCAGATTGTTCACTTGTTTTTTTATATTTCTGAGTTGTTTCAATTGAAAGTGACAACAGAAAATTTCATCATTATTTGATCGACATTCAAGAGTAATTGACTAAAACAAGCTCCCTGATCCTGATGAGAGGTTTATTCTTTGTGTCATTTCAAGTGTGTATTTGTGAAACTACACAAAAATGCTTGTGAAGGTTTTAAATTTGATGCTTTTTTTTTACTCTGAACGTTTTTCACTGAATTGACGTGAAATCTTTGTCTAGATTCAACAGCAAACGTCCAACCTCCCTTAAAACGATAGAAAAATAACATAAAAGTAAGTTTTTACTAAGATACAGGAGCTTGTTTTGATAATAGAATAATTCATTAATATTGATAAAAATAAAGAACCAGCTTCATTATACTTGTCGTCTATATTTTTAATAGATTTAGGTGGAAAAAGGAATTATTCCTTTAAAACAAGCTGCTGTATTTAGCTGAAAAGTTACATGTACGTTTTTTTGTTTTTCATATTTTAAGTGTACTTACACGTTTGCTCTCGAAAGAAATCCTGTTTTTATATCTACATTTGAAAGCATGATGTGATCGTTAAGAGCCACCGTTGAAGGTCTAAAGAGCCTCTTGTGTTTGCAGAGCTGCAGGTTTTAGACAAAATCAGCAGGTGAGAAATCTACGGAGCCAGCGGTGATGAAACAGTTAGTCTGACGAAGCTTTAAAGATATGGGAGAGGATCTCCAGCTCATTCTCAGCCAGTTATTTTTCACCACCGGCCGTTTTCGATTGGCTGTCATTGAAATGTTTCTACTGAAAAGATCCTCTCCTCTACCTTTAAGACCAAAACCAGACACTAGTGCTGAGCTGAAAACACCGTTGGAACCACAGGGAGGCCCATTGAAGCCCTCTGAATTGGAGACGGCTCCTGCTTGCCGACCACTTGACAGATTTCAGACGCCATTCTTCTCTGCAGCCGATGACATTGCCACAGTTAAAGATCCTCAGTTTGAAAAGGTTCGCCTGCACCACTGACTAGTCTTCTGTTCATGAGCAACATTATGGAGCTGCGGGTGAAAAAATGTGATGTCCAAGAATGAAATGGTGTGTCTGCAGGCGTCCAGTCCGGGTGATGACAGAGACAGTCGGCCTGCATGTGGTACATTGAGTCCAGCTGAATGTGGAGGAAACACAAACGCTTCAGCAAAGCCTGAATGTCAAAAGACTGCAGGATAAAGGAGGCGACTCTTAAAGTCACTCGCTGTGAGAATCCGATTAAAAGAGAGCTGCATCCATTTTCCTGCTCATTCAAGTTGTAGCTTTGTTTGGTTATTAAGGCCTCAGCCGTGCTTGTGTGTGCATGCATGCCGGCAGAGTCATATCTGCAGAGCTGCTCGGCGGGGGCTAACATTTAACCTGATTACTGTTTAAATCTGAAGAAAAGACTCGGGCGAAGTAAAGGAATGATAAACGTAAAAGGCTTCACAGAACAGCAAAACAGAAAATCCGGTATTTTTCTTTATCTAACTTACAAGTTATTTAAAGCATAACTCACTTTGATTTTTTAAAAAACTTAAAACATTTTGAAAAATGTGGAAAACGAGTGAAAAATAAGCAGAAATAGAGTTCTAAAAACTCCTGAAAGGTCACCTGTAAGTTGGTTTTGTCCTGTTTCAAGTGTCCTGAGATTTTGACCCTAAACAATATTTGGCAGGATTTGATGTTTTTTCCGTGTTTAAGGGGAAGAAATGGAGTGAAAGTGAGAAACAGGAGAAATCCCCCATAAGGAGGGTTAGGGCGACTCTGAGCCGTGTGTGTTTGTGCCCTGGAGTTGCCAAGCTGAGAGCCGCCAGCCAAGCACCCAGGGAGGACACTCTCATGCTCATTTCTCTCATTCCTCCCCCCCGCTTTCATTCTCTCCGTGGCTTTCCGGAGCCCGCTGAGGCTCATTTTTCACGGGGCTCTCACGGCTGGTGGCCCCCCCGTCTCATGCTAATAGAGGAGCCTGAATGATGGCAGGTGACACAGCTGAGGGCCTAATGTGGGGGTTCTTTCTTCTCTTTAATGTAATCACGGCTGATTTCTTTAACTCTCTGTGAGACAAATATCTCCAGAGTCTCGTCAGGCTTTGTGTTTTTGTTTGATTCTCCGTGAATCTCGTCTGGCAGCTCCTTTCTGAGGCGAAGGTTGCCGAAGACGCCCATGTTGCTCTCTGCTGGCTCTGAGCCTGGGATCAGGTTTGACTGAAACGTGGCAGCAGGTGGCAGCAGAGGTTGTCCCTTTAACAGGAAACCACTGACTCACCCAGAGCCTGACACAACAACCCCCATCTGCTGTGGCTCCGACTCCAGAGAAGGATCAAACTAAATGTTTTCATCTCATGTGACACTTTCCCACCGTTCTTACTGGAGGCATGGACATCTGACTCTCTAATCATCAGGCTGCATTCCTCGAACTGAACATAATAACTGCCTGTTTGCTTCAGCTGTGATTTCTTGGGTGGAGGGTCAGGAATTCCAGGTGAGACCTCCCAGAGAGCGGGTGGGGGATGATTTCCAGGTTAGACGCTGAGTGAGGTTGTGTGATGCTGAATGATTGCTCTGTTCTGGAGGTTTCTAGAAGCCCCGCCCACATTTGGGGGCGGGGTCAACCCCTTTACTGCAAAAACAGAAAATCTCACAAGCATCTTCCACTAGTTTCTAGATCAACTCCTTTTATTACACTGTGAGACAAAATTAACTGACGAGTAACCTGAATTTGCCTCCCAGAGATTATTTTAGTGTCATTCGATATTTTTTTTGAGCAGTTAAATTTTGTAATTTTTCACGTGAAGTTATGAACTTATTTCAGGTTTACTAAATAAAAATTAAATAAAAATCAGCACTGAAAACAAACAGCTCCGTAACTTGATAAGGTAAAAATCAGACTTTTTGAGGCTCTAGAAGCTTTTATGCAACAGCAGGCGGCCAGGAGAGTAGAAGAAGACGGGGGCTGGGACACTGAAGCGTGTGGCGACACATCACCTCATCTTCATATCCCGCCTATTTACTTGACTCAGATTTTTACTGTGGATTTTGTTTTATGTGATGATTAAATGTTGTTACAACAAATTTTTTCCCGTTAAGCAACCTTTACAAACCCCGGATTCTATCTATCTATCTATCTATCTATCTATCTATCTATCTATCAGAAATACTCTAAGAGTTTCAATAAATGCACAGAATAACTCACAATATCATCTTCTCTTGGCAGAACGGGTGTTTGGGTTTCATCTCCAGCTTCTGGACGTCCTTATATCTGATCTTCGGTCCTTTTCTGGTGCATCTGCATTTATAGGCTGTGGGAGGATTGGATGCCACATTAGTTGGAGTTTAGTTGTTTAGTCACAGACAGATGCTGAACTCACTGTAAACCATACGTTGGTTTCTTTATATATATACATTCCTGCAACGCTCTTTCATGAAACTGACCCAGACAGCACTCTGCTACTTATCCACACATTTTCTCCAGAAACTCAACATTAATCTACACACCCTGCTCCGCCTGCTCGCTGCTCTGGGGAGTAAATTGGTCTGGCTGGGCTGTATATCTGGGATGACCCCGGTAGGCCAAGGTTTCCCTTCATCCATCACCTGCATCAGCACCGACCTCTGGGCCACTAAATCTGCCCGAAGGCAGCCGCCGCGGCCAGCGCGGGGGAAACAGACGGCAGCAAACACACACGAGTTCGTACCGACTGGAGACAAGGGGCTCTCACAGTCACGACTGTTTACATCGCTCAGGAAACATGAGCACGGTTCAGGTTGCTTTCCAGAGCGCAGGAAGATTCAGGCTGGAAACTAACCAGACTTAAAGTAACAGAATCTTAGAGAGTTTACATGATTCTAATCAGCATCAGGCTCCATCCCTGCCTCAGATCATCACCACATTCCACAAGATAATATTTCGAACCTCAAAGGTGCATCGAGATAAGGACATTTTCAAGCACCGACGTTACGATAAACATCTTCTTATGGATTGATAAATGGTTTCAGTTCAGTCCCACTTTAAAAAGACATCATCTGTTCTGGAAGGAACTTCACAGGAAGAATCATTTCAGTCCAATTCAAACTGATCCTCGTTGTCAGTGCAAATGTTTCTGTCTATTTTTATAATCAGTTTAAAAAGTTTCCAGTTTAAGGAAACCCAGCAGATTGCATCAATATGCATCTAAGTTGGCAAAAAATAATGAGTCTAAGAAAGTAGATGACATCATGTGTTACTAATGTGTGATAAAAACATCTGTAAACACTAAAAATCTGAGCTTTAAAAAATGTTCACCAACCTGAGTCTGATAACATGACTATGTAAACAGATTTGAGTCACTATGTGGCACGAAAACGGTCATTTGTGTCTTTTTCTCGCCTTAAACTCATGAAATAAAACGTATTAAGTGAATTATTATCAACTATTTATTATGCATCCATAAATTTAGCTTTATTAATCTGCATCAAACGTTAGCAGAAATGCTCCTGAACCTCCAAGAACACAAAGTCAAGTAAACAGAGTAAGAAGCAGTTACATCACCACAGTTTTTGTTTTTTACTGGATGAATCCCAGAGAGGGAGGAAATAAAAGTTACCTTCTGCGCTCAGGAGGTGCGAGATGAGGAGCAGCAGCAGGAGCGCCGCTTTGCAGCCATGCATGCTTGGTTTTAGGTAGACAAAAACACACAAAAGCTTTAGAAACTCAGTTCCTCTGCGGATTAAAGGAAGAAAAAAACCAACCGAACAAAGAAAAGTGGTCGGCCCCTGCAGGAGCTGCAGAAAACCAGGGAAGCTGTGCGTCCTGCGCGCTGTGGATGCGTCCTGGCTGCGTCTGCAGGGCTGAGCCCGGCTTTAAAAAGCTCCACGGCTGCTCTCCTCATTAATATGCGCGACCAGGCAGCGAATCAGACACGTTTGGTCTGCTGGGAGAGCAGAGCCAGGAGAGGATCAGGAATGTTCTGTGATGCTGGAAAAATCTGAGTGGTTGGGAGAGAAGTTTTTGTGCTTCAGTCTGCAGCACAAAACAGTCATAAAGATACATCAAAAATGTTACATATTACATCAGGGGTGCCCACAGATGACCATGATCTACCACTAACATTTCCTAGACTTTAAAATCCTCAGCAATTTAAACTAATACATCAGAGATGGAAGATTTATTAGCAGATTATCATTATGTTAAGTTGGAAATGGATCAAGTCACATTGCATAATCCTCAGATTTATGTGACTAGCTCCAAAACATCCACAAACCTTCAAGTTCAACCATTATTTCCTTTAGTTTCACCTAGATCCAAACTAACATGTTTCTGAGACGGATTTTAAAATTTGATCAGTTCTTCTTCTTAAAAAAGATTTCAGATGTCTGTTGCAGCAGCTTCAGAGTTTGAATGTTTTTAATGTTAACTTTGATTTTAAGCCTTTAGATCGATGCGGTTAAAACATTTACTGCAGCAGTTATGTTGAATTACCTTCATATTGACGTTGTACACATGTTACTCCAGGTTGTCTAATAGTTATAAGTCAAATTAACAATGTAAAAGATCTCCCATGACTATCTGTGGTTAACATTCGCTGACACGTTTGCAGCAGCGCCGGGTTTCATGTGGTTCTCTGCGTCATGTTGTTTGAACGTCTCGGTAAGAGATAGCCCTGAGAAGCAGCTCTGAACCTCCCACACTACATCTGTGTGTGTGTGCTCAGATCATCATATTAACTCCTGCCATCGCTGGACAGATGTTGTCTCCATCCATTAGATCGCCAGGATCAATCTGCTCTATAATCTTTGTTTTCTTACAAATAACCACAAACGTATGGACTTCCCTGGATATATTACTTTACTCCAGACACGTTAAACATTCAGACCTGCTGCCAGAGTTTCTCCTTTTCCTCTCTAGTTTGAATCGGCTGCTGTTATTCTGTTAACTTTCTGATTTTCTCTCAGCCCTGAAGCGTTGCCTGGTCTGGTGTTCTCTTAGCGGTGAAACCCTCCTGAAGGGGAAAGTGAAAGTTCTCGTTCTAAAAGCTGCTGGATCAGTTTCTTTGCTTCTTCTTTGTGTTTTCTGTCTTCGTGACTCCCCAGAGATCGTAGGAGATGGTCTCACGTCCTAAGCTAGGTTCTTTTTCTGGTCCTACTGGAAGTTTCTTCCTACTAAAGAGGAGTTTTTCCTCTCCACTGTCTCCACAATGCCAGCTATCATCAACAGGTCATACTGGTCCAGGAAGGAGTGAATCCTGCAAGTCAATGACTTTCTGCTTTCTGCAAGTAGAATAATTAACTAGGATCAGTTGGAATGAATGGATCAACACCGATTTACACCTGGTCTGGCGTTCGCTTAGCTGAGACAGGAACTCCACTGTCGCCACATGCATGCTCAGTATGAGGGATCGCTGTAAAGTCAACGACAACACAAGCCATTGTTTCTGTCTGCTGGAGGTTTCTTCCTGTTAAAGGGGAGTTTTTCCTCTCCACTGTCGCTACATGCATGCTCAGTATGAGGGATTGCTGTAAAGTCAACGACAACACAAACCATTGTTTCTGTCTGCTGATTCCAGAGGAGTGAATGCTGCAAGTCAACGACTCCATGAATCTGCTGGGGTTCCTTAGATTGAAAACGGATTTGTTTATGATGTATTTAGGATTTGAATAAAGTGATTTTCTTGTAAAGTGCCTTGAGACAACATCTGTTGTAAATTGGGGCTGATTCTGAAGTATCTTGAGATTGTGTGCTGTTATTTTTTGGTGCTATAATATTAGACATAATTGAATATATCGATAAATGTATATACTTCGAACTCTTGCAGTAACGCGGTTCAACGTCGCAGTTTTTCATAGTGCATTGAGTTCTGCGTCCTGATTGGCTAAACATGGCGGATTCAGGACACAGTCAGAGGAGCAGTTAAATACGCGTACCTTATTTTTTGGACAATAAGGCACCCCTAGCAGCCTTAAATGTTCTCAGATTGTCCGAGTTGTGCGTGTGTCCGAGGAGCTCTGTGAGAGTGTGTGTGAGATTCGTGCGCACACGCTTGAAATGATGGTTCCTTTGAGCTGAGCTGAGCTCTCAAATGAGAATCACTGCGCAAAGAAAATCACGGCATACAAACGAGCCGTTCAAAGTTGTTTAAATAGCTGCCTTATAATGCAGAAAATACATTAAGACACAATTTGTCTGACTGTACTTTTTATTTATGATTAAAATTCATATTTTAAATTATTTGTTAAACAAACGATTGGACCTGGAAACAGGTTTATTTCTTTGGTTTCAGTGTATTGGGGAGTATTTCCTTGTATAATAATTGAAAACTAGGGATCACTGCATACAGTTTTTAAAACTTTATGCAGTGAGATTCTAAAAGTTTGTAATGAAAACCTTATTGTCTTGCAGGTTGCTCTGCAGCGAGACAATGTTGGAGGTCAGTTGCCTCTATTTGGAATCTGAAATGATGAAAAGCCATTTAATGCCACGTTCATTTTGTGTTGATTATTATGAAGCTGCAGCTAACAAAAAGGTTCCCATGAGCTGTTAGCATCCCACAATCAGCTGCAGTCTGGTCATCAACTTCCTTTCCCTCCTCATCACATCGGTTAAAAATGTTTGCTAGACTCGAGTCTCAGACCTCAAGTCCAAGCCAGGTCTTTATTTTAATGCAACTCGAGTCAAAGTCTCAAACTCCAGTTACATTTCTTCCAGCCAGAATTTACTTTTCACAAGAGGAAAGTAGAGTTACAAGTAAGGAACTGCTTTAATTTGCTCCTATTAGCGCGACATGTCTGAATCCTGTCAGACTGTGTGATGTACTGGGAGCACTGGAGACTTCCCACTAACCAGTGAAGCCACTGATACCAGGCAGACTGGCTGACAGACATCCCAACAGTTGGCCGGGTGGACAGCTTCTCTGTCTCAGCAGGGAGGACAGCTGTTGGTCTCGGCCAGGCGGTTTGGCCTCGTCTCCATGTCTCTCAGCCCTGCGGCCAAACTGTCTGTCACAAAGAGACGGCCTGTCTCTGGTTACACAAAACAGGAGCGCCTTCCTGAACAGAAACTCACACGTTTGCGCTTGATTGCAGCAAAGTTGGCGGAACGGCACATTTAAAGACATTTTAGGCCATCTGAGACAAAGGAAGGCTGAGGTGGGCTGAGATGTTTGGTTTGCGGTTAAAAAAGTTTGAATGATGGGGACGAAGTAGCAGACAGAGAACTGGAAGCAGACCACAGTGTGTTACTAAAACGCTGCTCTGGAGGAAATAATTCAAACACTTTTAACCTGTCTGACGAAAGCCAGCGCAAAGCGAGGAGAACAAGTCAGAAGAATGACTCGGGAGGCTCAGCACTCCCACATCTTAATGCTGCATTCACACCAAACTCGTCTGGGGTGTCCAAAAACGCGCTTTAAACTTGTGTTAAGCGTCTCCACTTCCTGTCTTCTCTGGTCGGACTTCCTGTCTCTTCTGCCATCTTTTTGCACAATGGAGGATGAACCTGAGAGAGCGGCTCGTCTTTCTCTAATAAACCAAGAGAGCGTGGTTGTCGGCTGCCTCGGCTCCATATCTGTAACTAGGGGAAAAGTCCAGCAGCGTTCAGAGTTTGGTGATTTTCTCGTCCAGGAGCTTAATGCTGACGAGGGTCGATTTCAGCGCTAGTTTCCCTGGAGTTAGAGAAAACAGCCACAATAAATCTATCCTCCATCATCACTTCAGGATCTTCCGTCTCTACGTCACATAAAAGGAGCTCTCTGATTGGTCCACGCTCAAGCGTCCAGCAGTCTAAGTTCAGTTTTCCCAACTTGAGCGTTTGGAGCGTTTTGGGCGTTGGATGTTGTAGACGTCCAAAACGCTCCAAACGCTCTGGTCTAGACGCTCGTAACGCGCCGTGAGTCTTTTCGATGCTCTTAGACGTGAGTTTATATCGACTTTGCATGTAAACTGGATGATATTGACACTCCGGACGCAGAGTAAGAGTTATTATTAGACTGCAAAGTTTAGGTTTATTGGTTTCATGGCTTCGGTTAGATTTGGGTACAAAACGGGCACAGCGGGAGCAAGGCTCAGTAGCAAATGCCATCTGGATAGTAGAACTACCCTTTTTAAGTAGAAAACCTACAATACATGATGAGTGGAGTGTTTACTAAAGTTGGCATTTTCATTATCGCCTGCATGACTCTAATCCTAGGAAACTTGATGGGGAGGATTTGGTAAACATTTAAAGCTTCCTCACAGCTTCAAAATGAATACAACACAGCTAATGACCTTTTCAGATGTTTTTCTAGATGAGAGACATTATCTCAAAACAATGAGTGTGTTATATTTTTATGAAGGCTTTTCATTGTAAACATACAAACATAAGGAGAACACAAAAAATAAAAACAAAAACCCATAATAATGAACAAACCCAGTCCTTGATGGCAACCGCGATAACTGAACCATCTATTCTTGAGCCTGAGTCGAGGGTTGACTGAAGAAAGAGAGAAACGTTTCCAAATCTGGTAGAATTTCTTACACATCTGATCTTCTCCAGTTTTAAATTTCATAATAGATCTTTAATTCCAGCGTGTTACTTTTCATCTCTGAGAGTTAAAGAGTAATAAAGCAGCTCATTTGACTGATGTTGACTTTCCTGTGCAAACACGCCTCAGTGTTGGTCTGTTAAAGTCGGAGTGACTGATCTGCAGGCGGAGAATCAGACAGAACGGGATGCAACAAGCCGTGTTCCTCCAACCTGGCAGGCAGGTGAGGGAGGCAGGCTGGGCGGGGTGACGATGTAATTACCTTAAAACTGTCATGTTCTTGTCACTTTATTCTCATCAGATTTACATCCAGAAGGTTTGGGAAAAAGAAATGTCAGCGTTGGTCTGACGGAAATGTTTCTGCTCTGTTATGTTTCCGGCTGAAACGTTCAGAGAGAGCTAAAATCTGTTTGTGTTTACTTCTGCTCGCGCCACCGCACTGAAAACCCAATAAATACTTCACACAAGACAAATCCAGGGAGGAAACATTGAATTTACGTTGACCTCTGCACGAACCGGACCCAGAGCTGAATTTACAATACAATTCCTAACGTTCTTTATAAGAGTTTTGCTCTATTTCATTTTGGTTTATTACCTTTTAAAAGGCTCTGTTTGTTCCCAGGCTAGGATGTGTATTCAAAATTTAACCTTCCGTGGTTTTCAAAATTTCAAAAATAACGAATTTCATTCTTCTGGATTCGTTTTGTTTTTTTCTGTTTTGCATGTTTATGAATAAAATAAAGTTGAACATTTTCAATGATGCAGAAAAAACTAAAACGATTTATGAAAGGCCAGAAAAATGTCTACGAAATGTTTTATTCTTGGCCTCTAAAAACAACGTAGCGTTATAGCTAACATTTACATTCAAGGGGAAATGAAAATACAACAAGGGTTTCTACATCCAATCAATTTTATGGGCAACACAACAACAAAAGCATCAGCAGCCGTCGGGAGTTCGAGAACATTTTGTACTTCAGGGTGGAGAATAATTAGCTTGCAGATGAGAGGAACAGAGGAGGTTAACATCTGCCCTGCCGCGTTTTTAAGAACATCGCTTGGACAAGTTCGTTATTGAAAATAATAAAAATAATAAAACAAAATCTCCCTCTGAGAATTTAAGAGATTTGGGGAGTATGCATCTGTGCATAGATTCATGATTCCTGCTTAAAGTTGATTAAATATTTGCTGCTGAGACACTTAAAAAGATCCAAACAGAACAGATCCTGAAACTGAAAGAACGACAAACAATCCGTCAAATAAAAATGATCGAGTGGCTACAAATGATTGCAGCATCCGTGTGTGAACATGCAGCGGCTCTGTGGTGACGCCGACATGAAGTCTAAAGGTAAAAACCAACCGAGCCGCCGCGCTGTCGATTAAACTCAGCATAAAAACCACTGCTGCTCATTCCAGGGAGCGTGTGCTATCTCATCTTAGTTTACGACTCGATCCCTGCTCATCATGACGTCCTGCACTTTTGTCTGACGTCTGTGGATGGATGTTAAAGTTGTTGAGCATTTGGAGCCGACAGCATTGTTAAAAGATCAGATCAAGATGAAGGAAGCTGAGACAAAAAGAAAAGCTAAACTCGGCACCGCTCGCTTCGGACGTCGTTTACGTCCAGATTTACCACGGATAAAACGCGACGTGACCATTCAGACCCAGACACTTTGGAAAAGGATCCAATATTTATCTGAATTAATATCACATAGGGAATTAAGCCTCTTATCTTAAACGTCTGACAAAATCCTTTCTTTTCTCTAAATCAGCTCCTAATTTGCTTTGTTGTGCGACATTTTAAAATTTAGCTCAAAATTCACCTTTAAAAAATGACGTCTGTCTGCCTAACAGAGTAAATAGCAGTTCACTGGCCCTCCCAACATGTCACTTGGTTACGAGTTTAATCTTTTAAAGGGCTAAACTTTTGTTTGATGTCATATTAAGGCTAAATTCACTCTGTAAATACTTTATAAATGATTTTAATATGTATTAAGCGCAAGAAAGAGACAAAATTGGTCGGTTTATTGCTAAACAGTTAGCAAAATCAATTCAGATACATATTTCATCTGTTCTAATATTAAACGTTTTAGACTAAAGTGCTGCCTTGTTTGCACACCAAGCATGATTTTTATCACACAAATAATTTTAATGCAGTGATGATTTACAATAATATACGATAAAAAGTATGTAGTATGAGGAAGAGGAACCTGTTACCTTAAGTTACACTAATTGAATTGAATTTAATAATTTCAATCTAAAACACGTTATTTATCCCAAAAGGGTGAGTGGTGGAACAGACGAGGACATGATTGCTAAACAGATGCAGCTGGGAAGGATTACGAGGAGGCAGGCTGAGGGAGAGAGAAAGAGAGTGGCAAGGAAACAAGTACTAGAAACACAAAGAAAAGCTATAACGAAGGTTAAAACTAAACGGTACAAGACATTTGAGCGACCAAAGCTTTTATTTTGGTAGTCCACTCTGGCATATGGGCCGCTAAATTTGTGTTTCGTAAACTTAATATTTAGCTCTATTATAATATATTTACATTTAGTTATGATGTTGGAGATCTAAATACGAAGTTGTAAACTTAACATTTGTTCTGAGGTAAGAGCCAAATATTGATCTTAAAAACCAAATATTTTAGTTTTAAACTACATTTTTAGATTGTTATTTAAATATTTACTTTGAAACGTGACATTTTTTGTCACGTGGCCTCAT
>JAVLVB010000408.1:4462048-4481678 GCA_032876305.1 Orestias chungarensis | reverse complement strand
ACACACACACACACACACACACACACACACACACACACACACACACACACACACACACACACACACACAAAGGAGCAGATGGCGGCAGCGTCTATATGGATGACGCTCGGCTTCTCGGGTCAGCTGCTTTGGAAAAGCTTCGGGGTTTGATGTTCGCCAGGTTTCTGTCAGAACTGTTTCCCAGAAGTTGGAGATGAAAAGGGAAGTTTTCTCTGTTTTAATGCAGCAGCATCAAACCAAACTGAGCAAACTCTATATTGTTAACATATGTGATTGTAAAACTTCTGGGGGTTTACAGGGGTTTGATTCACTATGCACCCCTTGAAGTTGGGGTCGGAAAAGTCTTTATGATGATTCCTGTCTCATAAAGTCATGATTATGGGAATATTTTGAAACTATCGTGGACGTTGATGCACTTATGTTAGAGTGGATAAAGGAAAACAGGTTGTTTTTTTCAGAGTGTGAAGGTCCAATTATCAGGGTAAGATCTCAGTTTTGATCAAAATATTGCAATGCACACAACATTATGTTGTGTGCATTGCAATATCCGTATCAAGAGCCTCGGTATCCAGGATAATGTCAGCATACCACCAAGAAGGACCAACCACATCTAACTGGATTAACTGTGGATGCAAGGGGAAGCTGTCTGAAAGCAAAACTGCCCATAAGGGCCGGGTTGCTACAGTCAAACCTTTGGTCACTCGTGCCAAACGTTGGATTCAATGGTGCAAGGAGCTCGAATCTTGGGCTGTGGACAATGTGAGACATGTATTGTCCTCTGATGAGTCCACCTTTACATCCAGGAGAGTTACGGTCTGGAGAAGCTCCAAGAAGCGTACCACCCAGAGTGAAGCATGGGGGTGGATCAGTGATGGTTTGAGCTGCCATATCATGTCATTCCCTTGGCCCAATACTTGTTCTGGATGGACGGTGCCAAGGACTACCGAACCATTCTGGAGGACCATGTGCATCCAATGGTTCAAACATTGAATGAGGATGACAATGAACCAACACACACAGTAAGACTGGTGAGAGATTGGTTTGATGAACATGAAAAGTGAAGGTGAACATCTCCCATGGCTGCTCAGTCACCAGATCTAGATATTATTGAGACACTTTGGGGTGTTTTGGAGGAGAGTCAGGAAACGTTTTCCTCCACCAGCATCACGTCTTGACCTGGTCACTAAAATCCCTCTGACCACTGAGCAGGACTTCACAATGACTTGTGTGTCATTACCAAGAGGAACTGACGTGTATTGGCCCCTAAAGGAGTCCCTACACCGTACTAATAAATGACTGTGGTCTAGAACCAGGTGTTTCAGGTTCATTGTCCAGTCTCTGTAGTTGAAGCATCAAATTCCTAATTTACAATCCCCTTATATTAAGATTAAACGTTAAAGTTAATACGTTTGTTATTGATCCGCAGAGAATAGCAGATTTTCTATCTATTGTGTCTCCATCTGTGGTTCAGTCAGGCTTTTATTTTGCTTTTTATCCTGTAGCCACAACTCTTTAAGCTTTAGGCTGTAATAGAGTTGAGGAACTCAGTGTCGTTACAATAATATGAACGCACTCTGTTTTTAAAAAAATGCAGCATATTATTTATATAAAAAATAAAGAACAAGATAATTCATGTTTAAAGTCGGGTTGTTTAGAGAAACAACAGTGTGTGTCCAGAAAGAAAGAGGAACCAAAGCTAAACGCTGACAGGCCAAACCCAGAACTACAATCTCTAAGGCTTCAAACAAACCTTTGTTTTACTGATCCTATTCTTTTAACTGTTGGTTCCTGCAGCATTTATTTCTCTCCTTCTTGGTAAATAAAAATGAAAGGAATGTTTCTTTAGCAGATGCTGGAGAGGTTTTATATTTTTAATCAAGACGTTCAAATGAGAAAAAGAAGGGAACCCAACAAAGAAATCTCAATATGTGATGTTTTTCTAGGACCAGTCTGGGTCACCAGATATTAAACTGAAGCCTCTTTAGCAGAATAGGAGACGAGTATTCACACCCTTTGAGGTTTCATTGGTTAATTGTGGAAAATTAAGCCTAGTTTTAAACCTTTTTTAACAAATAGAAACTGAAAGTTGGGATTTAATTACGCGCCCCACCCTCTTCGACTAACACGACATTTTTCTGGATGACGTCTTCGACTTAACGCACGAATCTGTTGCATTTTCCTGCTGCGTAAATGAAGCTAAGATTTGAGAAAATAAGGATATTTTAACAAATACAGGTTTTATTCTTTCCTTGCATAATTGAGTTTAGTTTCCACAACAGAAAGAAACTGTTTGACTTTTATTTTTGTGATCAGGTTGGAAGCTATTAAAACATGACAACAACCCATAACTATCTGCTTTTTTATTCAACCGTTTGTCACAAAGATCAAGATAAAAAATCAAAAGTCTGCAGTTCTTTACTTAAAACCTAAAAAATGGAAAGAGAACGACGCTCCAAACTCAAACTGAGGAAAAAAAGGACCAGAGTCCGTGTTTGACTCTAAACGACGTGTTTCTTCGTTAGACTGCGTTCGTTAGAATGGTCAGAGTGACTGATTTTATGTCTGCGGTTGTAACTCATCGACATAAATATGTTTTTGTTACAGACGAGATGAAGGAATTGAAAACAGGCTGAAGAATCAGGCGGTTAGGAAGTCTAACTTAAAGCTTTAATCGTGCGGGATAGAAAAAAGAGAGGCTGCAGCTGCGAACTTGATTAACACCGCGTCCTACAATCAGGTCCAGAAAGCAGTCGCATCTGCATTGAAACGCTGCCTTACACCTCCAGAACACGGTCAGCCTCAGGTAAAGCATCACAGGTAAGATCAATATATATCTCTGTATAAACTACTGGCTGCTCTACCCGCTCCACTGTCTTCCGCCATCTTTAAATTTGGAGCAGGCTGTGTTTGATGTAATCTTGGATCGATTAATCCGCCCTGTGACGTAATCGTACAATTTTTTACTCGTACCCACCAAGTTAAATTCGTGTCCCCAGAGACCGGAAAGAGTTCGTAGTCGTAGAAATAAGAGTTTTATTCACAAGACACTCAAAGCTTTTTTATCGATACTCACATAAAAACAAGAGTTTTAGATACATGAACTTTATTGATATAAATACGATTGTTAGAGTTGAGCGCGCACCTTTTTAAAAGCAATCTTACTACATAAGTGCTGAGATGACAGTATATTGAGTTTCACAATTTAAATAAAGGATAAACAAATCAAAAACTAGGACTTAAAACATCTGCTATTACTGAAGAATGATCTAGTCCAGTATTGAAGTGATGAGTTTTATAGTTTTTCATCTTTGACTTTTGTGGTTTCTGAATCTGTCATTAAGGTACCTCAGAAATTTAGGTGAGGTTTCCGAGGTTCATTTCTATTTTTCACACTTATTTATGGACACAATGGTTTTTAACCTGGTGTTCAGTTGTACAATTCCTCTTCCATCTGCAGGAGGGGTAAATAGTAGTGTGGTTATTGTTATATGTTGATTGTGTACTGTACTGTGTTGTATGTGAGATGAGTGTGTCGTGTTAATTGTTAATTGATACTCTGTAACCCTGGCAAAACAATTTCCTTCGGGATCAATAAAGTCTATCTTATCTTATCTTAATAGAAAATCAGAGACCTGAGACCCTGAAGGTCCAGAAAGTTCGGAACAATAAAGATGTCCAGAATAAGCACGAGAGCCTGAAACATGACATTGGCCACGAACGCCATGGCGTCACGAGACAAGGTGTGTTCCCATCAGAAACACGACGAGACTCCCCAAGTATTCATGTTTTTCCTCTAAACGGAGACAAATGTGCATGAAAATACATAAGAGAGGTGTCTAAGGTTTAAAACATTTAAAGCGACACTAAACAGCTTCCAGTTTTGGCCGATTTTGGCGCCGCACTGTGGACAGAAGCCGTATTGGTTTGTTCTTAGACAGATTCTGGATTTCAGAACTAAGCAATGTTCATATTTAGCTCATACTACGTTATAGATGACCTTAAATGGTCCAAGACTCTAAGTTAGCATAACGGGACTAAATAACTGTCTCAGCTATGCTGCTATGTTATGTCATGTTTGCTGGAGACTAGATGAGGGAGAAGCAGGTTTATTCTCCTACATTTGGAAACAGGTTGCTATCAATGACTCGAGCAGAGGTTGAATTGAGCGAATAAATAATTTATTGTTGGGGAAGAATAATGAACATAAACGAGAAACGGAACAACGCGGAACGTAAACAAAACAGAGAGCGGAGGCGGGACTACTAAATGTAAACAAACCGGAGAACTGAAACGAGACGCGGGAACTACAAACGTAAATAAACACTACAATCAAATAAAAAAAACCAAGTGATGAACTCGGGAAGGGGGAAATAAACTAACAGATAAAAAAACAAAAATAATAATCACGAGGGGAAGATGCACGGGAAAACGGAGACTACAGGAACTGAGACGCGGAAAGTAACAAACAGTGTACAGGACGGGACCAGGAGACATAACCAAATAAGAAGAGCCAGGACCGAGAACTTAGCGAGCAGGAGAGGAAGCTTACAGGGGATGAGCAGGAACCAACAGGAGATGACGCAGAGAGACGAGAAGGGAAATCAACAGAAAATCCAGCGGTGAGTGAATGAATGAATGTGGCTTAAGTATGGAGAAACCGGGGTTGGATTGGTGGAGAAGATGATTAGATGATTTAGCACAGGTGGGAACTCAAGCTGCAGGAAACACACACAGAGAGAAAGAGAGAGAACACAGAAAAGAACAACAAAACAATAAATAATAACAACGACTAAATAATAATGAACTGAATCAAACCAAAACACGGATCATGACAAACAGTCTCATAAGACGGGACGAAATGTTACAGGATTTTTGACGACATTTATCTGTGAGAACTGAATAAATAACAACTGGGTTTAATCTTTTACGTTTATATCTATAAACCCTGTGTCTTTTTCCGGCACCATGCCGCCGCCGCCGCCACCCTGTTTCACCATAGTTCCCATTTGGTCTCCTGTGTCCTCTGAAAAAAGCTTCAACTAGGACGTGTGATCTGCGCTTTAGTTGAAGCTTTTTGTTTGTATGAACCTCATGTTCAAACAACCGAGGTCTTTAAAGAAAAGAGAATAAAATATACACAGGTGGAAGTCATTTAACAATCAGGTGATTCGTAAAGCTGAACCGGTTTAATTTAGGGGGACTAATTGCAAACGTGCGCCTCACGTTTCAAACGTTTCTTTGTGGAATAAACAAAACTGTAAACTGTTACATTCATCATTTTAAATAAGTAAGGCTCAGCAACAACACTGTGTGATGGTGTTTAAGAAACTGCTTCTGCACATACTTAAGGTCTGTGTGTGTGTGTGTAAGATTACAGTAACTCCTAATGACCTGAGGTGGAAACTATTTGTGAATGAGATGCAGAATCTGAACAAATGCACGTGAAGCTGAGACTCGTGCACAAACACACGACTGTACTTAGACACTCACACACATGAGCTGAATCCAAACAGGACGCTTCATTTTACTTCCACAGGCTCCTGCTTTTTTTTTGCAGCCACAAAAGCCGGCTTGTGTCCTCGTTTCGCGGCAAGCGAGAACTCTTCGTAGCCTGTTTGTGTAGCTGTGAGACTCAGACGACTCGGGATTGCAGGCAGATGTCCGGCGGCCTAACAGCCGCGCATGCCTAACACACGTAACCTCATGCGATTATGTGCATGAACTCTCCTGTGAGCATAATAACCTGGTGTCAGGTGGCCGTTTTACAGGAATGCAGGTGCGTTACTCATCCAGCATGGAGCAAAGCTTGTTTTTCCGAAACATAAGAAGCAAACAGAGAAAGCGCGACCCCCAGTTATAACATGTGTTTGGATTTCATCGTAAGAATGGAAACTTTAATTATACCGTCTAGAGTTACTGAGAGTTATCACGTTCACTTCTATTCGTGACGTCACTAAAAGCATTCGTTGTCAGGCCGCATACACAAACCTAAGTATATTCAATATTATCGATGTAAGAAAAAAGGAGGTTGTTTCTGCAGAAGGTCGAAACACGTTTAAGCGACAGCCTTTTAATCCAGAGACATTTTTACCTTCAGTCCAGCTTAAAAAAAAGTCTATTCAAAGCCGCAACTTTGACGTTTAAATAAAAATCCAAACAAAAAAAGGTAAAGCAACACAGATGGTGGTGGTGGCAGCATCATGGTTTGGGATACTTTGAGGGACCTGGTTAATCTTTCCTAAATACTAAACCTGATGCAGAACTTTAAATCAAGACTAGAAGTTTCAGTTTTGGTTGATTTTGGCGGCCCAGTGTGGACAATAGCGTTTGTGTTTTATCCTGAAGGAACACTTCATTTCCCATGAGCACCAGCGCCTAGCGTGGTAAAATCCTGATCTGCAGTTGGATGGAACTACATTTCTGTTTCCAGTGTCTGTGTGAAGGATGAATAGTAATGAGGTGATGAATCTAATTGTGGTGAAACAATGTCAGATGATGATGTTGGAGATAAGAAACGAGGGGAAGTGACGTATGCAGCAAAGTAGTCAGAACATTTGTAGTTGTAGTTGTTTAGTGTGGAAGAGTTCCTGCCACCCTCCTCAGAGTTGCTTGGCGGCGGTTAAAGTGAGTCGTCATTCAACGAGCTGTAAGGCGACATATGATCACAAAAGTAATGAGAATAATTTATGCTGGTTGAAAAGTTACTTAGAGTTGATTTAAGATAACTAAATTTTCCATTTTATATCTGTTTCTAGGGTTTGAAGAGAGATTGAAACATTTTCTTTCTTGGGGAAAACTTGTTTCCAATTTTGATAAAAATTGTTGTAAAACTATATTTTTTAGTGTCGTTCTCTGTAAATGTATGACAAACAAAATAGATAAAACCTGCATTTGGTTTTATTTCTATATTTAACTCATTATCCACTAATTAGCAGCCACTTTTTGAAAAACCAAAGAGTTATTTGGACTCAAGCCAGTGGACCAAAAAACATTTATATGTTAGAACGGCCTAATTAAAGTCCAGACCAATATGCAACTGACAAGAATGATGTTCACCGATGTGATATATCTGGAGATAATAAAGAACCAAGTGGTTCCACTTGGTTCTGATTCAGATGGGCTGAATGCAGCTGCCTGCCACACTTTTCAGATTAATTACCAAGAAAATATGTCCATCCATCCACGTCTGATTTCTCAGTTGCCTGAGGCCGTCGGGGCCACATATGGCGAACCTCATGGCTCATGAAGTTTACATCGCTGAAGGAGTTTTGGGGGAATTTTGTTATGTCAAATAAATATTAAAATATAAAATGCAGGATTTAATATGATGGACTAATACTGGGACAATTTCCTCAGCCTCCTCTCCTCCATCATGACTTTGACAAAGACGGCGGCTGAGTGTCGTGAACGTCAGTGCGTGACGGGAAGGCGTGGGACAACGCTGACGGACGTCAGTCGCTTTTCAGGAGGAAAGAAAAGGAGCTTTTGTTCGGTCCCTCCAAACCGGAGCCACATGAAAGCGTCACAGTGACTCAGTTTCAATAAAGATCCACATTCAGGGCGTCCTGAAGAGGAATTAACGCACGGCGTCAAGATGAAAACTCTTTTGTCCGTGGTTCCTTTCTGGTGACTCATGGGCAAACATGAAGCTCTGCCGTCCCGACTGCCCGCCCCCCCCATCCCAAGATCCCAATCAAGCATTCTGAAGATTTGGTTTTTAATGTGATAAAAATATGAAATAAATTCAACAGGCGTGAATAGTTTTATTCACAAGATGCATTAAAAACCATTTAATGTGACTTTTTACCGTTTGGTAAAATCAAAGTTCAGAGAAATAAAACACCTGCGAAGCATGGTGGTAGCGCCGTCATGCTGCGGGAAGACGCACGGAGCTAAATCCAGGAGCATCCCGTAAGAAAACCAGCGGAAGAGCCGAGAGTAGGTTTAGAGGACCAACGCGCCAAACATGCAGCCAGAGATATTAAGATTCAAGGGATACAACGGCCTAGTCAAAGCTAAAACCCTGTTTTTTGTATGTTTGTTCGCAATACTAATTACAAGTCCAGTTGTTTCACGATGAAGAGACAAAGTGTCCCCTCTGTCATTCCTCAGGGTTTTCACATAGAGAAGATCCGATCTTGAAGTTTAACTTGAAGTTTATAAATCTAAAAATCCGAGTTGGATTATCCAATTATTTATTTATCAAAACTTATAAAGGAATAAAATTTATAGAAGGTGTATTTTCTTTTGACTGTTGTATTGAACCTCGTAAAGGAGAACTCCACCCAGCGACTATTAGTATGTCTCCATAAGAAATTTCTTGATCAGCTCGTTTTGTGGAGACGTGGCGGCGTCCCTCAGGGAGGAGCGGGAGCCGTTGGTGGAAAATGTTCCTCCTCTGCTCAGTAAGCGCAGGTGTGCTCAGGTGGATTCTTGTGCAAACATGCTTTTGTCACCGTGTAAACATGCCTGCAGCTCCCGAGTGAGACGAAACTCCCACTTCTCTGGACAAAACTACCATCCAACGAACGCCGGATCAAAACTAAACAAATGGGTGAAATGTCGTGGTTGTTACTGCCGAAGGTTGTTTTATTTTAAAACAGGGTAAACAAATGTTTAAGGGTGAAAGATTAGGATTATTATGGGATGAACTTGGTCAGATCACGGTTTTCAAATTAGATTTAAGAATCAGGTTCATTTGATCTCTACCAATCGTCTTTATATCTTCCGGTTTCTGTATGATTTTTGGCTGCGTTCACACTTTCAATTAGCAGGAAAATGCAGCAGCAGAAGAAGCCAGACGTGGTAAACCTGGACGCAAACGACGTCCGAAGCAAGCAGTGCCAGGTTTAGCTTACTTTTTTCTCAGCTTCCTTCGTCTCGTTCTGATCTTGTGATGATACGGTCGGCTCCTGTCGCTCGACAACTTTAACGTCCATCCACAGACGGCGGCGTCCGTCGTTCTCGGTGTAAACTCGGCGCCGCTGGGAGACGTCGACGTTAATTTTGGAGTCGCGAACGGTTGACACAAACGTCTGATTTCTGTTGCATTCAATTAGTAGTAGGGCTGCACAGTTATTTGTATTTTGATAGTGATCACGATTTCACTTGATCGTCAACGATATTTACCTTAAAAGTGCGAACTCTGCTGCAGCGCGTGCATCTCTGATCACATGAACCTCTGCCGTCCACCAGGGGGCAAACGCACGTTGAAGGTCATTAAACTGACGGATTAACAAGCACACAGTCGCGCACACCTTTCAGTAACCAGAGAGTAAATATGGCGGCATAATCGTGCCAAAACTCTGCAGGCGCAAATAACGTATCGACACGTCTGAACGCGCGCACACGCTTTACGCAGAATAGAACATCGGTGAAGAAACGGCTGCATGTGAGGAGCTTGTACCTGCAAACGGCTCCACATCCATCGTCTGGACTTGTTTCTGATTTGGAGCAAAGAGACGATAATCAGGTAGAAGATTAATGCAAAAAGAGCAGCAGAGTTGTTAGAATAACAACTAACTTATTAAACCGCCTGAGGAAACGTCACAGACATAAATACGAGGAATGAATGAAAGCTAAAGCTAACTCACCACATCTCCAGGCCACCATAACAGCAACACTGCAGCGGCAACACTGATGGAGACAGACCCTGGTCTGTCCTGTATGAGCTCTTATATTTTTCCCTTTTCGTTTAAGTTGCACTTTGAAATTTCACTCTGCAGTAACATGTTCCATCGGTGCTTTTAAATTTGAATGATTGGGTACCTTTAGTTTTTCCAGACACAACGAATAATCGTGATTCATGGTTTCAATATTGATCAAAAATAATCTTGATTATAATTTTAGTCACAGCCCTGCAGCCCAACTTCATAATGAAGGAATCAGACCTGCTGTTCTGTCACTTTTAGACGCGTTTCTGCTCCACATTTATCAGCTTAACTTGGAGCCTCCCTGAAGCAGCTTTGTGGGCCAAGACACACGGCTCACATGCCGATGCGTTCCCCTCACATGCTGCCAGTGGATTATGGTCTGCAGAGCGTGCTCTTCATCACTCACATGCACGCTCTCCAGCATGTCTTCCTCTGTACCTCTTCCAGTTCCCTCGGGGAAGGCAAACAGTCCCAGATCTTTTATGCTGCCTTTATTATGAACTCTCTTTTTTCCCCAGCTTGCTTCTTGTCTCTTATTTTAGTATTTTATACGTGGAAATGATTGTTTTTTAGCTTGTGAATGCTACTTTATGTTGAGGTTGACATGATTTTTCTATATTTCTAATCTAATATGCGTGGCGTACATTTGACCGATTCAGAAGTTTCCACAACAACCTTAGGCTGCGAGTCTTTCAGGATTTGCTTCCACCAGCTCCTAACATCCCCAGACGGAAAAAGCTCATTCTTTAATATAAAATGGCTCGAGAACTTCTTTCTATTCACATGTCTCAGCTGAAAATAATTCTGTACTTTAACTAGGCCATTCTAGCAACAAAACCAAAAAAAACATTGCTTTCTTCTAAAGCAGGAGTCTCCAAGCTCCAGAACTGGACTTGTAGATAAGCCGCTGCTGCAGCACCACTTAATATTAAGGCTTCATTTCCTGTCAAAGGACAAAATTGTAAATTCAGTTTCAAGACCTGCTGTGTGAATAATGTGGACTAATATAATAATCAACAAAAAATAAACAAGTAAAGACATCAAAACAGAAACTAAATGAAGTTAAGACCTCAAAACACGTGGGCAGGACCTGAACTAACGATTAAGTTTGAAGCTTTATTAGTTCTCAGGTTAGATGACAGACCAACATATCAAACATCTCAATAAAAACGGTGAACTGCAGTGAACTGATAAACAGGACGTATTTATTAAGATGTTGTGATTTAAAACCTCTTTTTAACTGATTTCAGACATAATTTGGGCTCAAAGTAGTGAAAGAAAATACAAAAAAGTAAATAAATCTTTCACAGATTGTCTGGAAATAAAAAATAAAAAAAAGTCAGAGATCAAATGGAAGGAATAAACTTCATTATGCGACATGTCGCGCAACAAGAAGATCCCTATAATTACTTTAAATCCGTTTGCTAATTTCTGCGTGAGAACTTGCGAAACACCCAAACGCAGCAACGGCGTTTAATCTCATCTGGAAACGCGACATCACAACCAGATCAAGTTCTCGTCCTTTTTATTCCGTCTGCAGCTCCAAAAGATTCAAACTTAGTCTGGATTAATAACTCGCGCCTGCTGATTTGTCAGACCGTCTGTGTCGGCAGGGATTACAGACACGGGTCTCAGATTCCCGTCAGGTAAAATAAAAAGAGCTCAATCGTCCCGCTGGGTTATCAGTAACGACGCGCTTCTTTTTACTCATAAAAAAAACGGGACAGCTGGGAAATGAATGTGAGGAGCGCTGATAAGCAGGAGGAACAAAAGCGTCTGTAATTTATCTCTAATGTAGGCGGAGGGGGGCTTCTCCAAATGAAATGCTCTTTTTTACCCTTTTTGCACACCTGCAGACAGAATTATGGGACTGACTGTCGGCTCAATGTGCCCTAATGTTTGGGGAGATCCTCCTCCTCTGTTAGCCCTTCTTCTGCTGGGTACAAGGCCATAAATCTGAACTCTCACCAGAACCAACAGCAGCTCAGAGACACGTCTGCACGCTTCGGTGTTCCCAGCTCACTCGTTTCCATTTATAAATCCATGGCGGATTCATTCGCCAGCCCTGAGAAGAGTCTCCAGAACACCAAGGACGACAAAACTAATAAACATGTGGATGTGCAGTGCTGAGAACAAGGCAGACAACAGTGAGGATCTGGAAGATGCTAAAGGTTCATTTTTGAAACCAGATTTATTATCCAGGGATTTCAGGTTAAAGTAGAAACTGGAAACAGATTTAGCTGTTAGTCAAACGTCCCGCATCATTGGTTTAGTTTATTTCTACTCAGCAAAAAAACTAAGTCATTAGTCTTTATAGATAACTATCAAAATTAGAGGGATAATCTGCACATCAATATCAAACCCAGTATTAGTAGCTGTTGTGTTTGTTTCTAATTAATAATAAATCAATTGTTCAATGACACCCACATAAATACGGACTACAAGCAGGACGCGTTCAGGTCTTGATGCTCGGTTCAGATTGATTGCTAAAATATAGTGTCACTTAGTACAAACCGGATTCCCAAAAACGTTGGGACACTAAACAAATTGTGAATAAAAACTGAATGCAATGATGTGGAGATGGCAAATGTCAATATTTTATTGGTAATGGAACATATGCTGCGTTCGTTTAACCTTTCCGAGCCGACTCGGATCTCGGACATGACGTCACGTTTCCTCTTCGGGCGTTTTATTAAACTTTCCGACGTCCGACTTGTAAGACATTTTGTTTGTTCCCCATAAGTTTTGCCTTAATTTCATTGTTTATCTAAAAATCCTTTAGCAACACCAGCTTGAAACAAGATTTTGCCGCAAACACGGACACAGAAAAAAAAAAACTTTGGATGTCAGCTGGACTCTCTTGATGCTCCAGACACTTTCGGTCTCAGCTCAGGCCTCTTCAATCTGAGAATACTCCCTCCACTACTGCTGTCGCCTCAATAACGTCTCTTTCCTCTCCTTCCTGAGTAGATTTTATTATTTATCGAATAAATGTTAAAACCTACAACGTTAAAAGAAACAGACAAGATTTTAATCTTGTGAAGGATATTACAGATACTGGCGTAATCTGGTAGATGTGGGTGGATTAATTTTCATGTAAATTTATTACAGAAGTGACGTTAAGGGCTTTAGACATTTAGACATCTTAAAAAACAAAAGAAAAACAACAACAAACAAAAACAAATCCACCTGTTTCCACTGAGATGAATCAGGACGGAGAGACGGCAGCGGCGCCCAAACCTGGAGGACAGATGACAGATGACGCCAGGCTAATTGGAAAGCTAATGAGGTCCAAGCGTCCAGCCTGGACTCTGCTGTGTGTGTGTGAGTGTGTGTGTCAAACAGAGAGAATAATGAGGTCCAGAGAGAAGAGGTCAGCCTTGTGAACAGCAGATGCTCAAGAAGACAAATAACTAATAAACAACAGAAAAACAAAGACGTTATTGTCCTTAAAGCACGTTGTAACTCCAAAGAACATCGATAACATATTTAAGAAAATGCAGCTCGGGAAGTTCAAATAGCTCAAAGCGTTCCCACCTCGTCCAGGCAGCCAATCCAGACGCTGCGTTAGTTTTTCAGGAAATCTTTGAATTTCAGATCAAGACGGTTTGCAATGCGGGTCTAATAAAGCCGACATGCCTGATTTTAAAGCGGTGGGAGGGTGCCAGTGGTTTCCAGTTTCCTGATATCAAGACAATTATTCCAGTCATATTGACGGTCATTAATCAATTTTAAAATTATTTAACAGAAATTTAACAAAGCACTTAAGAATTTATTATGTTCTGCAATATTTTGATGCATTTACTATCAAATACAACAGAACATTCAATCAATCCACAGATTACACAAGTACCTCGCATTAAGGGCAATTTGATATCAGGAAGTGATTTGTCTTTAAATCCTGCAGGATTAAAAAGATAAAATATCGAGCTGAGTTGATTATGTAATATTATTATGAAGAGTAATTTTAGAAATAAAGGAACATTTCCTCCAGCTTTTTATTCTCTGGGAAAGAACAAAATCCAGACAAGGACATTTATGAGGACAGGTTACGTGTCCTTGGTTACGTGTCCTTGGCGTCAATAACAAAATCCCAAGCGTTAGCTTATGTTTTAGCTTTATGCTGCGTTCTCACCAAAACGCCTCTGACGCTTGCAGTTAGACCCGTTTTTAATTTTGTTCACTTTTTAGGGTCAGATGCTTCAAGCGTCTCCACTTCCTGTCTCTTCAACTGTCTTTTTCTGCAATGGTGGACGAAACTGAGAGAGCAGCTCGGCTTTATTGAATAAAAACCCAGGAGAGCGTCGGCGGCCTCCTCGGCGCCATCTCTGTATGCGAGACTTTTTGACGTTCCAAGTCGTGCGTTTATGTCGACTTTGCATGTAAACAGGACGCTCTTGACGCTCTTTGAACGCAGCTTTAGTATCTGAACGGGGAAAAAACACAAATAAAACGTCCTTAAAAAACAGAAGACGCCAGGCTTCACCACCTACGCACGCGTCAGGAGTTATCCAGCGCCTGCAGCCAGCAGCGTTGGGATTAAAGCTCTTCAGAAAGAGGATTATGGCAACACAAAGAGCGCTGAGGAGAAGCTCGAGGTACAGAAATAGAGAAGGAGGACGATGCATGTGATGGAGGAAATAAGGGAGAATAAAAAAATGAGGATATGATGCTGGGGGGGAATCACATGGATCTAAAACCTCAGAAATAGTGTATAAGTTTCTTTAAAAGCTCCTCATGGTAATAAAATGACAACAAAAGTCTCAGAGTGAATGGCGTCTTTGCTGCTTAGGCAACATTTACTGTTCTTCACAGTTTCATGTGATCTGCAGACAGAACTGTGTCACAGATTCTGGGGTTTTAACCTCGGCGTATCGAACAGAAAAGCAGTTCTCGTCTCTCTTCCTCTGCGATCCCGGCGAGACGGTGCAGAAACTCCTTTAAACAGGTGACGACTTGTTTGCTGTGGCAACACGTTTCTTTGTTGAACACGAGCTCTCGAGGCTCAAGGTAGAACAAACTAACATCGCATTATAGATCTGTGAAGTACGTCCTGGAAACCCAACGGGTCGGAGCTTTCGTCGTTGTCAGCTCTAGTTCTTGGGAACAAACGAAAGTAGAACAAAGCTGTTTAAGTGTAATAATGGTGTACAGATGCGTGGAAATCTCCTTTACGTGACAACACAGAAAACCAGCCATGCTTTGTGACTTAACTTTCCTTTCGCACTCTTGGCTGCTGTTAAGTTCAGTGTTAGCAGCTCTGACTGAATCTTGTCCTTCATCTCCCGTGAAGTTGAAGTAAAACTTTGCCGCCTGCAGGGCGTTTTTCACCCGCCTGGTTAACGCCCCCCTGTTAGCAGGTTTGAAGCAGGAGAAAACCTGAAACTTGTCTTTTGTTTGAGATTGGCGAGCAGCATCACGTTTTAGCAGCTCTAAGCATTCAGTCTGAGACATGATTGATTATTTATCTATATAATGTCATTTTTGATCATTTCTAGTCATTCTAAAGTGTAGCTTAGTAAAATATTGACGCAGATTACTTAATCTCATTTTAAGGATTCTGGGAAACAACACACAGTTGGTCTCGCAGGTCTGGTTTTCAGCACCCTAACCTGGGCTGGGTGGATTTAATAACAAGAATCGATCCTGCAGAAAACAATAAAGATGAAATAAATAAAAAATGAGCAAATTTCAAATGAAAAAAAATGTTTCCAACCCTTTGAAAGAATCAACAAAATATAACGAGCATTATTTTTGACGTAGGAGCTCCTACATGCAGCGGCTGGATTATTTTATTGTACTTTTTTGCTCTGAACTCTGAACTTGTGATTGTTTACCGTCTTTCTTCTCGTTCCTTCTTCTGCACAGCCGGCGTATCGGACAGCAGTCCTGACCTCTCACTTCGGAACAGGATCGATTGCCTCGCTTGTGCAGCCAAAAACCCCGAGGCTCCACGTGGCATCCGTGTGCTTTCTAAAACATCAAAAGCAGAGCGAGGCGGTGAGCTTGGAGTTGCTTTAATAACTGATTTAAACATAAATTTGAACATAACGTGTGGTGAGCAACGATATATAGTAATTGGCTGATTGATAATATTGTCAATGACTCTTGTGTTGTCAGAGGGATCATTTTAAAATGGTTGATTGTGTCTGAAATGCATGAAGCCCCCCAGTCTCGACACTGAACTCACAGAGTTCCCATGCATGTTTGTTTTGCATGTTCTGTGCATCTTGAGCGCCATATGTCCCCCCTGTCGCCACCCCTGGCTACCCTGCAGCAGCTCTGCGGTGGTGAGAAATTCCCCACACGCAGCCTGTCATGCTCTGGCGTGTCTACCAACACACATCTGCTGTGCTGTCTGCTTCCCCCAACACACCGCGTTCCAAAACACCGGCAGCCTCATTAGTGCAGCTTCAGAAGTGATGCTAGTTATGCAGCGTTCACACCGACAGCGTCTGGAGCGTCCAGTTTTCATCCAAAGTCCATGTAGACGCACGTTTGGGAGCGTTAAAGTCTGGCGGTGCGTCCAGAGCAGAGCTCCAAACATTTGAATTGGGATAATTGAGCATGTACCAATCAGAGAGCTCTTTCTATGTGATGTAGTGATGGAAGATCCTGAAGTGATGATGGAAGATAGATTTATTGTGTCTGTTTTCTCTAGTTCCAGTGAAACTAGCGCCGAAATCGACCCTCGTCAGCATTAAGCTCCTGGAGGAGAAAATCACCAAACACTGAACGCCCCTGGATTTTTTGATCAACTAAAGCAGAGCCGCTCTCTCAGTTTCGTCGAACTTGAAGGGTTAGACGTGTTTGGACGTTTTGGACGCTCTGGATGCGTTTTGGGTGAACGCAGCATTTGGAGGGGATGTGAAGGATTTTTCCTCTCTACTGTCGCCGCATGCATGCTCACAATGATGGATTGCTGTAAAGTCTGCTGTCTCTCCTGTTCCTTGTTAGCACATGAAGTTTATGTGTTTGCATCTCTGAAATTTCGTTTTCTATACACCAAACATGCCAAAAGCTTCGGTTATCGTCAAAGTTCCTAGCAGGACGAGCGTTAAATGCCTGTGATAAAACCAGACAGTATAAAAAGTAGAATAACAGAACAGAGACGAACCATTTAGCTCAAGTGGAAAGATTTTTATGTTCTGACTGTTGTCCTGATTGTCCCCTTCTGACAATCTTAACAGCAGCTAAAAATGGTTCTAGTCTGCTTGGAGGGACAAAGGGATATTTCTAACATTGAATCCGTAAACTAAGACATGTTTTATTGTCTCAATATCAATATATTTTCATGGCGTTCCAACAAAGCCAACGTTCTGAATGTCAAGGGGACGAGGACGGAAATGCACAGAAGAAAAACAACTGCAGACATTTTTTGTTTGTTTGTTTGTTCTTGTTGAAAATGTTGCAGAAACCTTGTGAAGAAGCTTTTGCTTTTTCCTAGTCGGCCAAGATTGGTAATAAAATAGTTTTTAATTGATTCTGGCAAACGTGTTGTAGCTTTTTACCAACGTGGACTTTTGTGTCTCAGGTTTGCTGAGATGTCTGTTTTAAATTTGCCACATATGAATTTCTGCAAAACCTTAGATATTATAATGCTCGATAAATAAGCAGATATATTTTTAAAGCCACAGTAAATTTGTTAGAAATAAAAGCAACCAGACATTTTTATTTTTAAACTTAAATCTGACCCGTCTTTGTTCTGCTGCTTGGATTATATATCATGAAGCTGACATGGTTGTACTGAGAGAATAAGTGAATGTGAGCTTTAGAAACTAAACCTATTTAATCTATTAAGTTAATCACTCACAAATGTTCTACTGCAAGCTGCAGGTCTTTGTTTTGTCCAGCAGAGGGGAGCCATACCCTGCCTGAGATTTGCATCAATCATATGAAAGATTCCCCATTAGTTTGGTCTTTTCTCTTCTTCTTCTTCTTCTTCTTCGTATGAGAGGAGTGAGGTTGGAGCTGAATGAGTGGAAGAGTTTAGTGAATGAAAAAAAACAACCTTTTTCTTTTTCTGTCCTTGTATATGTTGGTTTATTATTTAGTTGTTGTTGTTGTTTATTTTTTCTGTAGTTCAGGGTGTTTTGAGGTTTGAAGGGCCACGTTTGGAGGGCCACGTTTGGAGGGCCACGTTTGGAGGGCCACGTTTGGAGGGCCACGTTTGGAGGGCCACGTGGACGCCATGGCGTCTGCTGGTTTCTCAGGGCTGTCACGGAAGCACGGCGTTAAAGTTGCCTCTGGCTCTCCGTGCAGCGTGGAGGATGTGGCTTTAGCGGTGGGGGGATTGATCGGCCACAGCTTTGTGAAGTCTGCTGCCCGCACGAATAAGGCTGTGGTCCTATTTGTAGATAAAGTAGAACAGGTGAAACAGTTGGTGGAGCGAGGGATCACGGTAAACGGGTTGTTTGAGCAGGTGCTGTCAAACGTCCCTCCATTCATCAGTGATGAATTTTTAGTGAAAGAACTTTCCAGACATGGAAAAGTTGTTTCACCAATCAGGAAAGTTCTGTCAGGTTGCAAATCCCCACTTTTAAAACATGTGGTGTCTCATCGCAGACAGATTTCCAGCGAGAAGTTCCCGGTGTTGTGGGACGAGATGGTCGCTCCTCCCGTCTCTGGCTCGGAAAGAGCGGTGGGTGAGAGCAGTATGGAGGACAAACTGTGTCAGAACAACAGTGACAAGGAGACGAGTAGTGAGAGGGAGACAGACGAAAGACGAGAGCTGGATGAGGGGACAGGTGAGACAGGTGAGACAGTGAATCCTGGAAGAACTAGTGAGACAGGTGAGACAGGTGAGGGGAGCGACATGGGGGAGGTGAAGGAAACAGGTGGGGGGTGTGGTGAAAGGGAGGAGGAAGCTGGTGAGGCGAGTGGAGTTAAAGGTGAGGTGAGTAAAACTGATAAAAGAAAGAACGACGTAAGTGAGTTAAAGGAAATGATTTCAGTGTTGGGTGAGACAGACGAAGCAGCTTGTGTAGGGGCTGCAGCTGCTGGGGATGAGAGCATGGAGACATGTGAATCTGGGCTGGGTTCTGCTTCTGCATCGAGATCAAAAAAGAGGAAAAATGTGACTGCTGTGGTGGAGGCCTGTAAAGCTGGTCGGATGGGGGCTCAGCTGAGCGATGCTTACAGCAGTGACAGTGAAAGCTGTGTGTCTGACTGCAGTGAGATGTCCCTCAGTCAGATAACTGTCAGTCAAGAAGACGATTTTTATCCTGCACAAATGTTAAAAACGTTTCTACGGCAAACAAAAGGCTTGAAGGGTGTGCATATTGAGCAGCATTTTCCAAGCAAGCTCAATTTTTACAATTCAGCTAAACATTATATTAATAACAGCTATTTCGGATTTTACTGACCAAGAAGTACAGATTGAGAAAACAGATTATTAAAGTCCGAAAGCAGCTTGTTTTTTAAATGGCAGTTTTTTTAATCTGGGCCTTTTTGCCTTTTATTTTGACTGTTCTTTATTTTAACACTGAATTATTAATGGATTGTTTTAAAGTGGGGACGTTAAATGTAAATGGAGCTAGAGCTGCTAGCAAAAGAGCACTGATTTTTGACACTGTACGGATTAAACATGTGGATGTTTGTTTCCTCCAAGAAACACACAGTGATGACAGTAATGAGGCCGACTGGAGTAAGGAGTGGGAAGGGCAGGTGGTTTTAAGCCATCTTAACTCCCAGAGTGGAGGAGTGGGGTTTCTGTTCTCCAGAGCCTTTACTCCATCATCCATGGAGATAAAACACATTGTAAAAGGGAGATGTCTTCTTGTAACAGCTAAATTTGACCAGCACACTTTGGTTTTTATGAACATTTATGCTCCAACAAATGGTGCAGAGAGGAAGAGTTTTTTCACTAACATAAATAATGTTTTAAATTCCTATGGTTCGGAGGATTTTTTATTCCTGGGTGGGGATTTTAATTGCACTGAATGTGAAATTTTAGATCGTAACCATACAGAGCCTCA
>JAVLVB010000408.1:4406153-4431925 GCA_032876305.1 Orestias chungarensis | reverse complement strand
TTTTAAACTGATACCTTCTGCAGAAGGGAGACCTGGGACCTCTCTGTGCAATAGCTCCATCAGGTCTGAGGTCTCAGCCCAGCATCAGGCTATTTTATTGAAAGTAGGGAGTATACAGAGTCATAAAACAAATCACATGTGATTTACACAAACTGTTGCAGAAACCGTTATTCCCCCTCCTCGCTGACCCCTCACTGACGCCTCGCTGATCCCGATCAGTCTGCATAAACAGGAGAAAGATAGTACAACTTTGCCATCTGGTTTCACACTCCCCAACTAACAGATCTATTGCTAGGGATCGATGGATAGCCCCCTTCCCGTGCCCCTCTGGACTCAGCTCCTCAGAGAGAGAATAAACAGGCCTTATCAGGAAATTTATAGCCCCTGTTCCATGCCCACCCCTCTAGCATCAAAAGAAACATGAATACCTGAAAGAAACATGGATATAAATGTTTACCATTCCACAAAACCCACGTTGTCTGAACAAAGCAGGCTGTGATGAAACGATCATGCCCTTTTATTTCATCATTGCATTCAATACAACTGAACCAGATTTGCTAAAACTCCTGAAGACATAGTTTGAGCTCATTAATCGCTTTTATCAGGGACTAACCAACAACAGACTGGACTGGATATAGAACAGTGAGGCCATCTGCAAAAAGGGAGAGAGCCGACTGTTGGTTTTAAACAGACTCCATTACCTGACTGAGAAGGTTCTGTTCTGGGGATGACTGTGGAATCACTGGAGATGAAGTAATTAATGATGCACCAGAAAATGAAGAAAAATATGGACAACCCTAATTCTCCTCTACATCAGACTCTTACACAGCAACAGAGTGTCCTTAGTTAGTTTGAGAGACCAGCTGACGAGATCCATGATTTACATTAAGAAGATGTGCAAAGAAAAGCTCCAAAAACAGAAAGACACAAAACAAAGGAGCTAAAGCTGGGGAGATAAGGGTAGGGCAGGAGTTGGAGGAAAAAGGTTTACAGAGAGAAGGGAGAGAAGGCCACCGATTCTCGCTTGACTCCAGAATCCAAAAGGTTTATTACATCTTCATGTCTTTGACCCCAGTTCTGTCCTCTTAACACTGAGTAGAGTAGATTTCCTTTCTCAGCCTCTCAGACCAACGTCATCTCGCCACCACCAGCCAGACACTGCGAGGCTGAAATTCAGCTTCCCGTCCCTCTGGGACTCTAAAAAGGTTAGTGGCTTTATTTGTCAGCTTATTATCCACCCCGGGTCTAAGTTCTACAACTAACCCTGTTCTCTGCCTTATTTCAGGCCTCTCAAAAGAGAGTTTTAAATAAAATGTTTAGTTTTTAAACTGTTGTGTTTGGCCGATATTTTGGATCCTCTTTACACTTTTGGTAACACTCACATTTTTCTGAGCTAAAGAGAACATCAGAGATGATCCAGGACCATCAGGGATTTTTGTTAAAACTAATACTAGTTAGAGTGGGATTTTCCAAAAATGTTCAGTAGAAGATTATCTTACTGACATGTAGAATTATTTTTAAACTGAGGGTGCAACAAACCAGACCCTGTCTGTGTATAAGTCCCAGTTAATAGTAATACCAGGGAAATCCATAAATATCCTCAAGACACAATCCAAAATATGAATAATGAACAGGGATTTAAGAGGGTGCATATTTTCCCCCCGACATAGTTATGTCGAACCTGCATGAGTGGAAAAAAAAAAATCACTTCAGGTGAAACACAACATCCTCAGGCAGAAAAGGAAATCCATTAGAGAGGAAGCTGGAACATCATGACCTGGCTAATTGAGTATCTGATGCACTCGAAGAGAGAAAAAAACAACCTCACTGTCGTTAGCACCGCAGTGTTATGAACACAGTGAGATTGGACGGATGGTTATAAGCCACAAGGGTTTGTTAGGTTTAAGGAAAACAGACTGTTTCTGTCCCGGCTCTCCTGATAGAGATAAAGATGACACTTTCACTTAAAAGAGCAGCTCTTTTATTTTCTATGTTGCAACGACATTAAGATTAATAATGATCAATTTACTATATATCACCAGTTTGTTTATGTTGTCAAATTAACATAAAGATGAAAGATTCCCCCTCTAAATGCAATGTGAGTTTATGACATGCAGCAGTGATACTCTCAAACCCCGAAACTGACATTTTGGGGTCAGACTGTGATGTCAGCAGAATACCTGACCTTACTTGCAAAAGCACGACAGCGCTGGTTGTTGTCAAAAAGGGCCTGAACCCAATCCTCCCATCGGAGCCACAACTTTCCCCAAAAATTGGGTCACCCTGACACCAAAATGAGGCATGATTTATGGGGAACATTATTCCAGGGTTTGTAACAGTAATCCAGGACAGTCAAGTATGATTGCAGTTGATTTTGTCCCAAGGACATGAATCTAGGGTTGCCTTAGATCTGAATGCAAAGTTGATTTTTCTTAGCTTTCTAACATGATTTGTTGTCCTCTTCTGAAACATATCCAGAGCGTTGCATTGACACATTCATGCGATATTTGAGTTATCCTTGGGTATTTCAAACACCAACCCTAACCCTTCATTCAGAGGTCTTGAAACCGTCCCACCAGAAAAACGCGGGATGAAATCCTTGATTCTGTAGTCAATGTTGCGGAACTTCGTCCAGTTTTCTGTGATGAAAATGCAAAAAAGTGTTAAAAACAAGTGAATTGTTTCCAAATGTAGGGAGAATAAACGTCTCCCACGCATTGTTTAGTTACTGAACTTGGACCATTTAAGGTCATCTATAACGTAGTATGAGCTAAATATGAACATTGCTTAGTTCTGAAATCCAGAATCTGTCTAAGAACAAAGCCAGTTGTTACTAACTTAAAGCTCCTGTAGTAAGACGCTGGATCAACTTCAGTACATTTGGTTTACTTGCTTACTAGTTAGACTACGCTTTAAGCTACTGTTAGCATGTTAACTTTAACCTTTTAAGCTAGTGTTAGCATGTTAACTTTAACCTTTTAAGCTAGAGTTGGCATGCTAACTGCAATCCTTTAAGCAATTGTCAGGATGCTAACTTTAACACTTTAGACTAGTGAACCTCAGTCCATTTACTTTACTTGCTAACTAGTTAGACTACGCTTTAAGCTAGTGTTAGCATGTTAACTTTAACCTTTTAAGCTAGTGTTAGCATGTTAACTTTAACCTTTTAAGCTAGTGTTAGCATGTTAACTTTAACCTTTTAAGCTAGTGTTAGCATGTTAACTTTAACCTTTTAAGCTAGAGTTGGCATGCTAACTGCAATCCTTTAAGCAATTGTCAGGATGCTAACTTTAACACTTTAGACTAGTGAACCTCAGTCCATTTACTTTACTTGCTAACTAGTTAGACTACGCTTTAAGCTAGTGTTAGCTTGTTAACTTTAACCTTTTAAGCTAGAGTTGGCATGCTAACTGCAATCCTTTAAGCAATTCTCAGGATGCTAACTTTAACACTTTAGACTAGTGAACCTCAGTCCATTTACTTTACTTGCTAACTAGTTAGACTACGCTTTAAGCTAGTGTTAGCTTGTTCACTTTAACCTTTTAAGCTAGAGTTGGCATGCTAACTGCAATCCTTTAAGCAATTGTCAGGATGCTAACTTTAACACTTTAGACTAGTGAACTTCAGTCCATTTGCTTTTATTAGTTTACGGGGCAGATCTGTCACATCCAAAATCGCAGACGCTTTGACGTGCCGCCGCTGCTGGAACCAAAACGTGTTTGTTATGGTGGCGCTCGGAGGTGATGACAACGCGCTGGATCGTTCACTTTTGACTTGGGGGGTGGGCAGGTTAGTGTCAGTCAAAAGTAAGAAAATAATCAATATGCAGGATCAGTAAAATCAGGCGAAGTTACATAATTTTGCAATTTCTGAGCTTAGATGCTATTTATGTGTTAAAGACGCCGCTTTTTAAGAGTTACGTTGCCCCCGGGTATCCTGCGCCTTTCCTTGATTTCATGGGATTTTCCGCAATCGCAGAATTGTGTTTTTCTGGAGGGACTGTTTAGGAGAATAATTTTCTTTCTTCTTCAACACACCTGAGTCTAATAACTGGACTATTAGCAGGACTCTAGAGAACTGACTGCTACTATTAAGGTGATTCAGCCATTCTGTTCGGGTCTGTCAGACCTGAGATATATCAAAAGTTGCTGGATCTCAAGCACTGAAGTTGGCCACCCCTGAATAAGACCTCTGGATCCTACCAAATCTCATCTTCAACCAGGTTTTCACAAGTGTAGGACGTTAAGGCCCTTAATCGGCCTTGAAATAGATGCTAAAGCAGATATGAAGATAATGTCGTCATTGAATATTCCACTAACAGATGTTGGAGAACATTGTTCAGGGGATTTTTTAACTGCACAAATAAATAACACTTTGTTTAATTTGGTGTATAAAAGTGGAAATATATTGTTTTTGTTTTGAATTTAATTGCTGTAATGTTTTTACTTTATTTTGCTTTTAATGTACATTTTGTCTCAAAAGTTTGGTTTATTTTTACATTAGTCTTTATTTCCAACTAAAACTGTATGATAAATAAAAAAAACTAATGATAATTATAACACAAAGATCAGCAACAAAAAAAAACATGGTATCAGGAGGTAATAGTCGGAGCTCAGCGGGTTTCACCTTTGAGATGTAGGTAAGCTTTCTGCTCAAGTCTGCTGCTTCTGACTCCCACATAAAGCAATCTATATGCGCGGAAAGTGAAGTTTAAATCTACTCTCCGGGAGTTGTCAAAAGCTGTTCTGGGAGACGTAAGTAACCATTTATTGAAGCGTGTGCAGAAAATGTGTCAGACTGAAAGGAAAATCTCTTTCAAAGAAAAACAATAGTATCAGCTCTTTCAGCTGCTCCCCTACTGTTTAAGCATTAATTTCCATGACTGATATCTCTGCACAGCCCCAACCAGGTGTTCCTTTTTATAGTCGCAACAATGGAGCTCCGGTTTAAAGCTGCAATGTTTCCTAAAAAAAGAAACCAAACATCCTGTTTTTTTAACACAACCCTTATCTGCAATAACATGATTACTCATCATCGTCGTTTTTATATTCATTCTGAAAATTCTGATCAATTTATGTGTCACCGGTTCTCTATATAACTTTGATGGACAGAGGAACTGAAAACAAGTTTTACTGCTCTGGATGTTTGGGCTCAGTCATCCAGGGAGGATCTCAGACTAGAGCTGCTGCTTCACCACATGGACAGGAGCCAGCCGAGGAGGCTCGGCCGTCTGGTTAGGATGCTTCCTGGACACCTTCATGGTGAGCTGTTCTTCCAATAGACGAAGGCACAGAGGAACGATGCTTGTCGAGCCGATTCCCCCAGCAGGAGCTGGACCAAGTAGCTGGAGAACGTGAAGTCTGGACCTCTCGGACTCCAGATGACGACAGTTCTATTTATATTAGTTATAATGATTTTCCGTTCATGGTGGAATATTTCATCAGATGCAGAAATACAGAAATTTGGGATTAATGATGAGGATGTTTGATTCTTTAACGCTGATTTGCTTCAGGACGTCGAGATTCTTGCAAAAAACAAAAGTAAAAATGTGTTTTCTTTCTTTTCTCCATTCCTTTGCTAATCTGATACGTAATAACACCAGTAACACTTATGGACTTATGGTGCCTTAAAATGAGTGTTTTTCAGTTTTCTACTAAAATTATGACATCAAACTTCACAACTGTAAGTTGTGAAGTTTGCTCTCCTCTGTTTTTCCCTTTTATCCTGGAAGTAGGTTCAGTTCGACCCTTTTTCTTTGTCACTAGCTGATCAAAACTGATTCAGCTTTCCTCAAAGATTCAAGGAAACTTTATTGTCATTCGCAACACATGTGGTACATGAGGTGAAACGAAATTTCAATCCCACGGTCCAGTTTCACCCAAGAACTAATACTAAAATAGATCAAATAAAATAAAATAGGATGGAATGTAATAAACACAAAATATACAGAATATAAGGGAGTAGGAAGTTTGGAGTAGCAGTAGCCTGAATGGATGAATCGTAGTGCATGTTTGCTATAGCAGCATGATGTTGATGTTGTTCGTTTAAAGTGTCTCAGTGAAGGTGGAGCATCCCTGCAGCATCCCTGGCTTTCAGCAGACAACGCACCTCTGCATTCAGCCAGGGATTCTGGTTCGGGTAGCAAGTTACAGTCTTTGTGCTGGTGACATCCTCTGCGCACTTGCTGATGTAGCCGAGAACAGCAGATGTGTAGTCCTCCAGGTCTAGCACCCCCTCACACTCAGCAGCCTCCCTGAAGACCTGCCGGTCTGTGCAGCCGAAGCAGTCCAGTAGCACGGCGTCTGCATGACTGGGCCACACAGTGATGGTCCTCTGTGTGGGTCTGGAGTGTCGCAGCCGGGGATGGTAAGCAGTGACCAGCATTATGGAGATGTGGTCGGAGAGCCCAAGGTGGGGGCGGGGGAAGGCCCTGTATGCGTCTTTCAGGTTGGTGTAAACACGGTCCAGCGTGTAATTCCCACGTGTTGCAGTGTTGACATGCTGGTAAAACTTAGACAGGGTGTTCGTCAGGTCTACGTGGTTAAAGTCCATGTAGAATGCCTAGGAATGCTTGTTCTGAAGCGAGCTGACGTTGTTATGTAGCTCCTTGAGCACGTTGTTAGCATTAGCATCCCGTGCTGTGTAAACACCGCAGTAAACTTACGAGGCAGATAGGGAGGTCTGCACTTCACAGTCAGCAGTTCTGTCGCCTCGGATCAGTGGCTGTCTACCAACACGCAGTGTGTGTACTAACCTTGGTTTATGTAGACGCATAGGTCGCCCCCGCGGGATTTCCCGGCGAGCTTGTTTTGGTCCGCACGGAAGAGCTGCCGGCCGGCTAGCTGGAAGGCTGAGTCCGGCACGGTGTTGTTTAACCAGGTTTCTGTGAGACAAGTTACAGCGCACCTCCTCAGAAATACTCATCCTCAGCCTCAGCAGATCCAGCTTGTTATCCAGAGAACGGACGTTAGACAGGAAAAATTATGGAATGGGGGGTCGGTTAGCATTAGCCTTGAGTCTGGCTAGCACATTTCTGTTTCCAGTGTCTGTGTGAAGGATGAATAGCGATGTGGTGATAAATCTAATTGAGGTGACACAATGTCAGATGATGTTGAAGATAAGAAACGGGGAAAGTGAAGTATTCCGTAAAGCAGTCGGCATGTTTGTAGTGGTTTCGTGTGGAAGGCAGGGTTCCTGCCACCCTCCTCAATGTTGCTAAGTGCCGGTTAAAGCGATACGGACCCCCTCGGGTCATGACAGAGGCGTCATTCAACGAGATGTAAGTCAACGTATGTTCACAAAAGTTCTGAAAACCAATAGTAAACTTTCTGTTTTACATACAAAACACTGTGGCTGTTATCTCTCTGATTATATCTGTAAATACATCTCTACAGTGACACATGGTGGCCGCTTTATAATTTGGAATAAATGATGCAGGTAAATCCAGGAGAATGGTGGAAGAATACCAAGTGGAGGCTGCGTAAGAACTGAGAGCGGGACAGAGGTTGACGTCCAAACCTGAATTTAGCTGAGAAGACTTGGAGTCTTATTTCAACAGCAACCAGTAGAATTTCTAATTCTGGATTAAAATAAATTTTTAAACACACTTTTTAGATTTTTATTAGGATTAACATTTCACTCCTTTTCTTTGGTCTCTCACATAAAATAAAATGGAAATTGTGGCTGTAAATGTTTAAAGTTTATGTCTGGGGGTAGTTTTATGAAATATTCAGTGGAAATAAATCAAAGAGTATATATAGATTTAATTACATATATAACAACAAATGTTCCCTTAGGTTTGACTGAATGGACCAAAAACCACAGAAAACTAAAAAAAACAATTATCTGGATTTAAAAACACATGACCTGGTTTAATTTGCTGCTTCTCTAGTCGGACTCCAAGAGAGGCTGCTGTGTATTCCAATTAGCCTGATTGCTACAGACACTGATAAATAAAGACCTTCGGCTGAAGGTTCAACTTTAAGCTGACACACTGCAGTTTTTCTCAGTGCTGGCTGAATTAAACTCAATAGTCAAGGCTCCTTCCTACATGAGGCGAGACTCATTCAAACTCCCCCCAAAGAGCAATTATTTACTGCTCGCTCATGCTGGGACAAATGAAGGCGGCGCAGGCCCATTACTGTGTAATTAGAGGAAAGAACGAGACAAATATTTAACAACACGAGCGTTTGTGCTCATTAAATCAGCTTCAGGAAGGAGACTTTGAATGTGATCTGTTTAGACACGCAGCAATTATGGCGCATACATGGAAAATACTGAACATTTTTAGTTTAGGAAAAATTTGTAACATTTTTAAGCTGAATAATAAAATTTATAAAAAAATTATGGACATTTTTCTGAGGGATGCAAATGAGGCCTGGGCCGCACTTTGGACACTCCTTGCTGTTTATATTGGTGGGAAGACAGAACAAATCAGAGGAGATACCAAGCAATGAAGGCCAGACTGTCTGTAAACCTCAGACACCAGGTTTGGATAGATCTTGGAAAAGTATTTGCTAAATCCATCCAAAATACAACAAAACAAGAAGATAAAGGTCCCCAAAAACTGAGATCTCCAATATTCAACAGCTGAAGACATCTAAACCACCTGGACCTTTGCTAGATCCAGGCACTTGAGTAAGGGTGTAAAAAGCCTCCTAAGGCTCCGACCTGCTCTAACTTTACAAAAGGACTGAACCAAGAAAAGTTAAACTGGTGGAGCTCCGTAGGAAATATTAACCAGAGCTGTTCTGATAAAAATGAATGCAGCGGTTTGGTAGTTTCCCGCCTTCCTTCTGACTTCTGTTGGGTTTTTCATACACTGTGCCAAACTTTTGTCCATCCAGCTCTCAGCTGCTGCTGATCGTGCTCCACAACATCCCCCATTAATCCTTTGCCCTGCTTCCATTGGATGTCATCTTCCCCATAATTAACACAGGTGCCCTGTCGGGCTGCGATAAGCCCGGCTCCTTTGAACAGCCAAGACAATAATAATAATTTAAAAAAAAACAGTATCGGGATCCTTAAAAGTTTCACTTACACCCACACAACAAACTCACAGACAGACACGAGGCCGGCCGGGCAGGAATTTACAGACCCACAGTTGAAAATCGTGACGGCCAGACTGTTTGAACTTAAAAGGAACATTTTGATGAACGTGCAGAGAAAAAAAGAGACTTGACATTAAGCGAAAGTAAAATGTGCGAACCACCAAGCATTCGTTTTTAAAATCATAAATATCTTGAAACAAGCAGCTTTGTATTCACCAAAACGGCTGCTTATTTGAACACAACGTCCATTCAAGAATACTTCAGTGACTCCAATAAGTTAAACCAATAACTTCTCCTCCTTCTGCCATTTTTGGTTAGAAATAAACTCAGCGAGATCAACACAAATTCACTTTTTAGCTCGTTCAAGTCACCAACGGGACAATAGCTTCCATTTGGTGCGTTACCTTGCCTAGCACCGCCTCTCACTAGAACGTAACCAATCAGGACGCGACTGTGTCACGTTCAACATCAGACCGGCCAGCCAAACCTAAAAGGCAGAAAAGTATTGCAGCCTTCTTTCAAAAAGCAACAACTGTAAGTCAACTGTGTCTTAAGTTATCATATCACCTTGCTATTTTTTTGGCAGTCTGTTCAAAGTTAGGTCGCCGTGGAAGTAAAATCGTATAATAGAGGAAGAGAGGTGCCAGTTTCACAAGGGAGCGGGGAATCAACCTTTAATTGTTTAAAAATTTGCAATGGCCGATTTAATTAAATTAAATCGGCCATTGCAAACTTCTGGAGTTGTTGGGGGTCTTTTGGAAATGTGTACTTGGATCTGTGATTATGCCAAGACTAAAGTTTTAAGTTGTTACAGTTTGAATTCTAAGAAAAACAAACTGTCCAGTCAGGCAAATGTCACTGTGGTGGCGCTTAGCATGCTAACGCTAGCAAAACTCCTAACGCTAGCAAACTGCTAACGCTAGCAAACTGCTAACGCTAGCAAAACTGCTAACGTATGCATTTTAAACTGTGAACCGTAAGTTTAGTTACCAACACCCAGTCAGATATCATGACTTATATTAGCTGAACTGAACATGGTGACATACAATCATTTAGACTGGCCCAATGTGTTCAATTTAAGGTGAATCAGTGTTAGCGTTTAGCACAATTGTGTTCTTTGTGATAGAAGCGGCTGCTAGTGGCAGCTTCGTCCCCCCCCAGGTGCAAAAACCTATATGCGCCCCTGCACCTACTAGCTGGCCCCAACGTCGCAACCTCGAAATCTGATTGGTTATCAAAGCTGTCCGTTCAGGGGGAAGATTTCTTGAAGCATGGCAACAAATGAAAACTGAAATCTGATTGGATAAAAGCACTACTGACACATACAACACTGGAAGCAGGCTGCTTCAGCAGTGCGACCAAAAAGATAGATATAAAATGAAGAGAATTAACTATGGGGAATAATTTAATATATAATTATGCAAAAGAAACATCTAGAAATTAAAATGTATTTTCTGATTATATTTAAGTGAGCAGAGAAGGCCTTACTGACCCTAACGGTCCACCACTGTATTATGGACTCCAGAACCATCCAGGGTCTACCCAGCTCCTCTCCCAGCGGTCACTGAAGCCACCAATCTATTCCCAAACAGAGTAAACATTTGTGTGTTACTCAGTCAGAGTCTAAGGAAAGATTTCCTGTTTCTGGCTTCAGGGCTACTTTAAAAAACAGCAGAAAACAACAGGGATCATGCACAAAAGCCTAGTCAAAGTCCAGACCTGCCAATCCAGCTGAGAATGTGTGGTGAGAGTTGAAACCTGATTTTCAAAGTTGGGTCACATCTAATCTGGCTTCACAAAGACGAAAGGACAAATTCCTTCAGTCTTTAGATTTTCAAACCTTGAAGAAACAAACCCCCAAAAGACCCGAAACTGAAAGTTTAATCAAAGACATCTCTACAGCAACAATCCAAGAACACCACGGCCTGCCTTATGGGCTCAGTTTCAAACAGAGAAGCTGACCAATGAAAACTATGTAGAAAAGTAATGATGAGTTAAAGTCCAAATGTCATCAGAGAGAGAAAAACTGAGGCAAATCAGACATAAAAGCAAATAGTGTAAAGTGTAATCCTATCCTCGCAGTTTTGTTCTGTTTTGTCCTAAGTAGGTTAAGAAATACTTTTCCCAGCACTGTATACAGCAGCAGAAAAGATTGAGGATGAAACAAAACCTCATTATTACAGAAGCCTCACTTCCCCCCAACCGAATCTGGCACCTCGTTCTGCAGTCAATAGCGAGCGGATCGATAGCCGCGCCGGGCTGAAACCAACATTTTCAGATGAGGCCAAGCATAAATCATTTATGTCGTGGCTGAGTTATTGAACTAAGAGAGGGCAAAATACTTAGGGAACGCACACATGGACAACAGGACCTATAGATCTCACCATATCAGTCCGGTCCCCGAAAAACGAGATAATTTACATCTACATGGGGGACGTTCCCACTGGGCGTTGACTACATTACATATGTACGGACTATTTGTCTTTATTGAACATCTAATCACTCTGCAAAAGGCTGGGCTGTTCTCTGATTGGGTGGGAAAAAAAGGAGACACGACATTTAAAAAAAAGTTAAAGAGGTTCTTTTTCCTGTCCTACACCTCCAGAGGCCGGGGTCCACTTAGCATGTGTTATTAGTCGGAAATTAAACCGGGACTGCGTACAAAAACTGCTCCGTAAAGACCTTTGAGGATGCTGCAGCATTAAAGCAAAGCAACAAAGATCCTGTTTCTGTAAAATTAGTCTACGCACACAAATTCCCGCTGTCGTCTCGTGTCGGATTATTTGTCGCATCGTTTAAGTTGGAGCGGATATGGATGGCCAGAAAACGTTAGCAAGTAGCCGTTTATAGCAAGCCACGATCGGCGTTCTAATAATATTTTAAATCACCTCATCTCTGCAATCCATCATGGAGATAGAGATCCTCTTCTGTCCCTCGCTGCTGCATGGACCTGCAGACATCTCACGCAAAGTCACCTGCATACAGATTTATACACAAAGAAACACAAGGAGCACAACTTTAGTCTCAAAGCGATGAATTACAACCACCAAATTCAGGCCATTAAGTTAACCATCATCTATGATGGCCGTATTCGACCCAAGACGGTCACTTTTCATCAAATTTAACCCTGTACTCTATGTGTAAAGGCCTTGGAGTCAGCATTAGCCTTTTAAGGTTATTTCAAGAAAGGTATTAATCCCAACAAGCTCACTGGAGCCGCTGGGATTCTTTATTAGAACCAGCTACTCTAAGGCTATGACGCCTAAATGAACAAGGAAAAAGGTTGTACAGAAGACAAAAAACAGATGTTTGGAACCTGAAACGATTTTTTATTCTAGCAAAATACTTTTATGTCTGTTTACAAGAGAGATGACGGCTCATTCTGGAGTTCCCAGACTGTCCTCTTTAATTCTTTATTAACTTTACAGACAGTCTCTCTGTCTCTCTTTGACCCTGCCGGGAGGTCTTGGTGACTCCAGTCAGTCCCCCCAGAAAAATGCGGGTAAAAATACTTGATTTTGTGGTGAATTCTGCAGCAATTCGTCCTGTTTTCTGTGAGAAAAATGAGGGAAAAGCAAACATATGTGGAAAAGTGTGAAAAACTTGGTTGTTTCCAAATTTATGGAGATAAACATGCTTCTTAGCGTATAGTAAGCAGCAAACATGACATAACGTCCCATTATGCTAACTTAGAGTCTTGGACCATTTAAGGTCATCTCTAACGTAGTATGACCAGAGTGGAAAAGTACAAAATAGGGACATTGCTGTGCTGTGAGACGCTACAGATGATCCAGAATGCTGCAGCTCGCCTGGTTTTCAACCAGCCAAAGCGATCGCATGTCACACCCCTTTTCACTGAGCTCCATCGGCTTCCCTTAGCTGCACGCATCACATTCAAATCACTAATGCTGGCATACAGAGTGTTTGATGGATCAGAGCCCATCTACCTCAACACCCTCTTAAAGCCTTATGTCACTGCCCGCCCGCTCCAATTCCTCCAAGCAGGGCAAACTAACGCGACCAAAGCCCCGTGCAGGTCAATCTAAACTCTTCTCATTTGCGGTTCCTTGCTGGTGGAACGACCTTACGTGCATCAGAGCATCAGATACTCTTTCCACCTTCAATAAATCATTGAAGACCCAGCTCTTCCGAGAGTATCTCTTGCTCTGAAAGATCTAAATGCACTTATTACCCCCCCTGATATTCTTAATTAGCACTCAGTGTATGGTACTTGGGCCTTCTGTGTTTACCTAAATGCTGTAAATGAGTCTAATCGTTAATGTTAAATCCTCTCCTAGCATATTACAGGTAAGTGAGTAAATTGTTAAACCCTCTTTTTGTAAGTCGCATTGGATAAAAGCGTCTGCTAAATGTAAATGTAAAGAAGCAGAAGATCACACCTGTCACCTAAGAATAGGAAACTGAGGCTACAGTTAGAAACTGGACAATAGAAGAATGTAAAAACGTTTCCTGGTCTGATGAGTCTCCATTTCTGCTGTCGCATTCGGATGGTAGGGTCAGAATTTGGCATCAACATCATGAAAGCATGGATCCATCCTGCCTTGTATCAACGGTTCAGGCTGGTGGTGTAAGGGACATTTTCTTGGCCCTCTTCGGGCCCCTTAGTACTAACTGAGCATCGTTGTAACACCACAGTCTACCTGAGTATTGCTGCTGACCATCTCCATCCCTTTATGACCACAGTGTTCCATCTTCTGATGGATACTTCCAGCAGGATAACGCGCCATCATGTCATAAAGCTCAGATCATCTCAGACTGGTTTCTGGAACAATACGATGAGTTAACTGAACTCTAACGACCTCCACAGTCACCAGATCTCAGTCCAAAAGATCTTTAGGATGATTGGGATCATGGATGTGGAGCCGACAAATCTGCATCAACTGCATGATGCTGCCATGTCAACATGGACCAAAACTCTCTGAGAAACGTTTCCAGTAGATTGTTGGATCTACGCCACCAAGGATTAAGACGGTTCCAAAGACAAAAAGGGGAACAACCCGGTACTAGGAAGATGAACCTAATAAAGTGGCCGGTGTTTGAAATTGTGTGAAAAACCATTTTCAAGACCCATCATCTCATTCCTACATGAAGAAGTAGAGCAAACTATACAGTAAGATCTCTTACACATTAATATTGAAGGTGAAAACAAGTCTTATGTGAACGTAAAGCAAAGACACAGAGTGAGACGTATTTATAGAGACAGCAAAGGGACAACAGACGGATAAACTTCTCAGCCTTCTAAGCTTCAGTTGTCTTTACTCATGCGATGCAATTCAATCTACAAACTTTGGTGTAAGTGTGTTACAGGCTTTGGAAATACAACATGCTTACTGCTATTATTGATTCTGACAGCGTCGTTTTGTGCTGCAGAGCTCAGTGAGCTGCATGTGCCTGATAGGAGCGACACACCCAGACGGAGCCTGAGATCGACTAAAATCCGCCAGAAAATGTGTCAGAATGAAGAATGGGACAATTTCTTTTCATCTGTATGTTTTTATTTTTCTTCCTTCTGTTGTGTTAAAGATTAATGCGCCTCCGTCCACATTTTCTTTTTTTTAACTTTGATACAGAGACGAGATGAATTATTCTTATTTATTTTTTTCGCCTCTGCCACCTCGACTGGGTGATGCTGCGTTTAAAAGCATGTTTGGATTTTCATTTGGCTGCTTTGCCGTCCTTTTGAGGGATTATTTCCAACTCACGGGAACAAAAAGACATGGGTGTGTAATCTGTGAAAGCATCGTGCATCCGAACGCAGCCCTGATGGCTCAGCCTTATTTGCTGGTACAAAACCTTCATAATTGAACGTGAAATATCAGTATGGGCGGTTCTGATGCCAGGTGCACACTAAAAATAGTCCTCTCTCATTGGATCCTCTCCCAGGGATGCCGTTTTGTCATGAATTATGCATATATGCAAATACCAGACAAGAAAATGGATCACTTGAAAGGGCACCTGTGGTTTCCAGCTCGGAGATGCATATGCGGTGAGGGAAATGAAGCGAACCGAGCTATCGTTGAGCCACTACACAGCTGTACACCGAAATGGCGACGCGCTTTTTTGAGACTGTCAGCGTTTCTAACCTGAGCGGCGACTGATAAATAGGAAGTGAATCACTGACAGGCTGGGAGGTAAAGAGGCAGGTAGACGGGGACCTCTTTCATCTGCTGGTTGTTTACAGGATGATTAGAAAAATTTGCCTTCAGATTTAAACTGAACTGCAGCATCAATCCCTTCTATTAAGTCACCTGTGTAAAAACATCTAGAAAGCCTAAAAATTAGATTAGAAAAAAACACGATTACATGTGTTTTTAAAGTTGTAGTTTGATCAAAAATGCCAGCTCGTACGATAAAAGTATTCAGTATTCATGGACCTATTGATAAGACATATATATAGTTATAAATATAAAGGGTACCAAAATTATTAAGTGGCTTAACTGATTACGTGTGACTCCGTTGCAGCAGCTTTACAAATTGAAAGATCCAATGTTCTTTTAAAGAATATACAGATTTTGTTATAAATATTCATATTCTTATTAGTTAGAACAATATATGCAATAGGTTTTAATTGCATTCATGTAAATAAAGCCTTTTGTTTATTAAGCGTACATTTTTTTTATGTATCTGACTCATTAGTTGAATCATTACAGGTGAGACATCATATTAGTTGAATTTATACTTAAATTCAAAACTTTATGAACTAAAGAAAAAAGGAAGGACGGGAAATACACAATGCTGTAAGAATAAACAAAAACAGGAGGATTAGGCGTGTAAAAATAAAAATCAAATAATACCTGCATCAGTTTGCTGCCCGTTTCAGTAAAAATATGTGGGAATTTTTAGATTTATAATCTTTCCACTCCCTGCTTGCATTAAATTGGCTCCTCCTGTCCGTTAGTTGAGGCAATCGTTCAGCTGTGAACCACTATGTGTAACTTTGGAGGCGATGCAAGACATCCAGCCTCCTGCTGTTGAGTGATCCCTACAGATCCCCACAAAGATTCCTCCTATATAAGGCAAACTAAAACACATTTCCCTTTATCCTTTTGTGTTGACACTAAAGAAACCACACATCGACTTCCTTTAAGAGCCAAAAGCACGTGAATGCTCTGTTAGCGCCGAGCAAAGGCGACGGCTCTCAATCGTCCTCTGGATGCGGGTGAAATTGAGGTCTGGCTGTGGTGGAGACCCGTGCGAGTGGTGGTGGTGGACACGCCGGTGCCCTCCTGTGTGCAGGGAGGTGAGAGCGGCCGAGACTGCTGTGCATGAAAAATCCTCCTGGCGTCTCTGAAGGGACTGTGCAATCATCCAATGTCCTGCCTCCCATTTTCTGATGTTTAGGCCACGAGATAAGTATTTTCTACAACATGAGCTCCTGCTGGCAAAGATATATTTAGCCAATAAGCTGATGTCTCATTAGTAGTAGATTTCCCCAGCGTCCTCTCCTTGCAACACACACCCACACATGGAGCTAGCTTGTCTACAAAAACCGTTACCATCGATTAGCTGCACGGATCGACTCTTTTCCTACCTTTGTAAAACTGTAAAATCAACTTTGTCATTTTGTGAAAGAACTAAATCTTTTCACGTGTTGTGTAAATTAATATGTCAATGCTATTATGTGTGTCACAGTTCCCCCGAGGGTCAAGACTCCAGCAACACTGAAAGCGTAATCTGAGAAATTATAAAACAGCGGAGAGCAGGGAAGGCGGGATCGCTGCGTTTGGCGTCCAGATTACGTCTCATTTACTAAACAAACAAACAAACTGGTTACAGTTTCATTCATGCATTTTCATCGCCTTTCTTTTCAATAAACTGTGTGGTCTTATCTCACAAGTTAACTTTACCACTTTTACCGTCCTTTACTTCACCAACAGCAACTAAGGTAACATGCAGAAGATTTAACTGCATTTAATTGCATCTTGACAAGATGCACTCTGTTAAACTTATTTACTGCTTAAAAACTATAATAGCAACACTTACAGCCCATGCAGACATGAACCTGGAATTGTTTCAACGTGGATTTGGGAATTCCTCCAACTTCAGAACAGTTAATGGTTTCCCACTCGGGTTCAACTGTCTTTACTCTTCATCAATCCCAAAATAACAATGATTCTGATTCAAAGGATACCATTATAACGCTTGTACAACCAGAATTTTCAAAATACAAGTGTCCTTTAACCACCTAGTTCCGGTGTAACAAATGATTAATTTGTTATTAGTGAATAGTTATGTACCAGAGGCTCTTAAGGTAGCTGTAATAAAACCCCTACTTAAGAAACCTTCTCTTGATCGAGAAAACGTAATAAATTACAGACCCATATCTAATGTTCCTTTTTTATCTAAAATCCTTGAAAAATTGTTGCTAATCAACTCAGAGAGCATTTGGTGAATAGTGACCTATTTGAAGAATTTCAGTCAGGTTTCAGAGCTCATCATAGCACTGAGACAGCTCTCCTTAAAGGTACTAATGATATTCTCATGGCCTCAGACAATGGGCTCGTGTCTATTCTAGTTTTGTTAGATCTCAGTGCTGCTTTTGACACTGTCAATCACAATATCCTCATTGAAAGGCTCGAACACACTGTGGGGATCAAGGGAACAGCACTAGGCTAGTTTAAATCGTATTTGTCTGATAGATCCCAGTTTGTTCATCTAAATGACAAATCTTCTCCGCATTGTAAGGTTACTTGTGGAGTACCACAGGGTTCTGTACTTGGCCCAATTCTATTTACTATATACATGCTCCCTATTGGTAAAATCATCAGACAGCATGGTGTTAATTTCCACTGTTATGCTGATGATACACAATTGTATTTGTCTATAAATCCTGATGAATCCAGTCAGTTTGGTAGATTACAGGCATGTCTAGATGACATAAAATGTGGATGACTTTAAACTTTCTGCTCTTGAACTCTGAAAAGACAGAAGTTGTTATCTTTGGACCAGAACCTCTAAAAAAGAAACTGCTTAGTCAGCCACTTGACCTGGATAGCATCAGGTTGGCGTCTGGTGACAATGTAAAGAACCTTGGTGTTATTTTTGATCAGGAAATGTCTTTCAATGTCATATAAAACAGGTCTGTAAGATTTCCTTCTTTCACCTTAGGAATATAGCAAAAATTAGAAATATTCTCTCTAGGACAGATGCTGAAAAGCTAGTCCATGCATTTGTTACTTCAAGGCTGGACTATTGTAACTCTTTATTAGCAGGAAGTTCACAAAATGCAATAAAAAGTCTACAGTTGGTCCAAAACGCTGCAGCAAGAGTTCTGATGAAACTTAAAAAGAGAGATCATTTCTCCCCAATTTTAGCTTCCCTTCATTGGCTCCCTGTCAAACTTAGAATAGATTTTAAGATTCTTCTTTTGACATATAAAGCCCTCCCTAATAAAGCACCATCGTATATCAGAGATCTGATTACTCCTTATGTCCCTAACAGAGCACTTCGCTCTCAGACTCCAGGTTCACTGGTGGTTCCTAGAATCTCTAAAAGCACAATGGGAGGCAGATCTTTTAGTTATCAGGCTCCTCTCCTGTGGAACCAGCTTCTAGCTTTAGTCCGTGAGGCAGACACCCTGTCTAGTTTCAAATCTAGGCTTAAAACCTTCCTGTTTGGTAAAGTTTATAGTTAGGAAGAGGTAGACAAGACAGCCTAATCCGGTTGGGGGAGGAACTCAGTCTTGACAGACGGTTCTCCTTTGCTCTACCTTCTTCATGTCTCACTCTACAGGGTTACGTTATTTAAGTTTTTAAATTTGTAATGCTACTATAGGCTTAGACTGCTGGAGGACAAATCTCACCACTTCTCTCTCTGCTACTTTCTTCCTTTGTCCAATCTACTTAGTTACCGTTATTTCAACCTTGTTAACCTTTGGTTTTCTCATAGTGTTCTTCTCTCCATAGTAGCCACACCTGGGCTGGTTCTTTTGTCTGAGACAGCTTCTTGGATGAGAACATGGGCTGAGATGCTTCCAGTGACGTTCTACAACTGCTGCTATAAACTCTTTTATTTCAGTATCCTGTGTTTCTAATTTAGTTTTCTGTCTCTTCAAACCCCCAGTCGGTCGTGGCAGATGGCTGCTTGTACTGAGCCTGGTTCTGCTGGAGGTTTCTTCCTGTTAAAGGGGAGTTTTTCCTCTCCACTGTTGGTACATGCATGCTCAGTATGAGGGATTGCTGTAAAGTCAACGACAACACAAGCCATTGTTTCTGCTGGGGTTCCTTAGATTGGAAACTTTTTCAAATTGATTTGTTTATGATATATCTTTGATTTTAATTGATTTTATTGTAAAGTGCCTTGAGACTACATCTGTGGTAAATTGCCGCTATATAAATAAACTGATTCTTGATTCTATGTACAACTAATAAATTATAGAGATTGACAGGCGGATATCAATTAAGAGCTTATTTTCTGTGGATGTCTTTGGCTGACAGCATGAAACATTTCTCAGAAAGTAAGGATGTTACATCAGAACAATGAAAGATATGTTTTAAAATCCATAAATGTGGGTTTACGGCAACAGCATTTCCATGCACCCTACAGTTTCTAAACCCACCATTAAGTCAGGTTTCCTTAAAAGAACATTCCTCCTCAAAGTTGCTTAGTGCCGGTTAAAGTGATACTGACCCCCTCGGGTCATGACAGAGGCGTCATTCAATTAGTTTTAAGTCGATGTATGATCACAAAAGTTATGAGGATATTTGATGAAGGTTGAAAAGTTACTTAGTGTTGCTTTAAGATTCTAACATAGTGAGAATATGATTGTGTTTAGCTATAAATTAGAAGGTTAAAGATAACTAAAAATGCATATCTTTAGAAACAAATTAAAGAACATCATAATTTACAGGCTCACTGAATGTGATTGACCCATAATTAATGTTAACCACTAATTGTGCTGTTGTGGGTGCATGATGTCTGTCCGGCTCTCCTTTGAGTAAGATGGTGAGTCTACTCTTACATGCGGGTCAGAGTTTCGGCCTAATCTTGAGGATCAGTGTGGCCTGAAGGAACCAGTCGCAGAAAAATCATAAAGCCACCGGGGAGTGGGCAGGTGGTGGCAGGCATTAGCGCCTGGGGTAATTGCTGTCCCAACAGCGGCCCACTGAATGACATCTAATATTGTCAGAGAAGGGAGCTAGCTCACCATTACCTGCTGTAGAACGAGAGCTTTTTTTTCTTCTGATGGCCCCCGAAGTCCAATTGGGCTCGAAAATGGTCCATCACGTAGTGGTCGACCAAATTAGCCCGCCATGTTGTGTCTGGGGTAGGTGTGGTAACTACAATATTGATATTCTTTGAGGGTTCTCATGTGCTTGAACTGACAGGTTGTTAGGCTGAAGTGAAGAATGGCGACTGGCAGCATAAGTGGATGCGAAACATTGGGAGAAAGACAATGGCGTATCTTTTAATGGCAGAATTTAGACATGCAGGAAATATTGTGCTTCATGAGCATACAAAAAGACAAAACGTGGTCTTGAATGTGCCTGGTCGTTGTTTGCACCCGGGTTGCGTCATTGCTCAGTCATTCATTCTGACAATCCTGAACCGGCTTTGATCACTCTTTGGAGAAAAATCAGCTTTTTAAATTTTCTAAGCACACTGATTGTCAAATGCCTATCACCATGTTGTGTTGCTGAAAGTGTCATGTGAAGTGACGTTTTCCCCCACGGCGGATTACAGCTCGGTGATAAACAGATGCGGCAGAAGAAAACCTAATTTAATGAAGCAATACAGTGCAATGATGAAACAGCTACCTTACAGCTACGACTAGCAGAAGCCATCCAGCTGTCTCCTTTGGTCCTTTTTCTCCACATCTCCGATTGCCACTAATGTTAAAAGTATATGAAAGTACGACTGTTGTTGGCTCATATGTGATTAGGTAGTTTTTCTCTGAGCCACACAGCCCCAGTTGCTTCTGTTGCAGACTTAATTGCTGCATTTCCTTTTCTCATCCCCATTTCTTTCTTTTGCTTGCCAGAGAATCTTGATACGAAGCTGCCCCATCTGCTTCCCAGCTTCCTGACCTGCTCCACAGCTGGTCCTGGGATTCTTAAGTCATGTGCATTTTTTTTCAAAGATGAATCTTGGACAAAAAAATGTCCCGTTGGCAATTTAAATTTACTAAAAAGGTCAGAAGTTGAACATTTCTGGACATTTCCAGCATGATTGTGTTCTGCTGCATGCTTGAGTCCCCGTGGTTCCTCTTCATGAAATATTCACAGCTTTGATTTCTTCCCCTGGAGATGCGGTGAATTTACTTCTTTCGGCTAATTTAGTCGTAGTTGGAACGTAACTTTTCAGCATTTGGTGTCCTTGTGGTACGAGCTGTAGCCGTGTGAAGACGTTGCTCAGGATGAAATAAATCTCCCTGCATGTAAAACCAACGACTTTGTTTAAATTTAAAAAAAAAAGTCACAGAGGTTGTTTAACGCTGTAGTTAAATCTCAGCTTTAAACCATAAAGTGCTTTATATAGACAACAAACTAACCCAGTGGACGGTAAAACTTTAAATTACGGGTGGGAAGAGAAGGTTAAACCCATAGAACGTGGAGGATGAATCAGTGATACATCATTAATTATACCTTTACCATAAATATATGTACTTGGTTGGAAAGAGTCTTTAAAGCTTACAGTGTGGGTTTTGTGTGGAAACTTTTATCTGCATGTCTGCAACTATTTTATTAAGACGAGAGAAGATGGATATAAAACCTTCAGTTTTTTATGGAACAAGGTAATCTGAGGTCTAGGTTATCACCTGATTAAAAAAAAATAGCTTAGAGGAGTACCCACTGTAGTAGATGATGGTCGTTTATCTAATTACTTTGTTTGCTGCATGAACCTGATCGTAATTGAGGTCTACCGTTAAAGAGTTTATAACACCTTTCTTCTTTTTGATGATTAAGGAACTTTGATTCATTTAAGCTGAGTCCTGCTTTCATCACCCTGGGTAATATCCTGTCACCTCACTCAAACACTATATATGAATTAAAGGAACTGATGACTTTCCAGTAGGTTAAATCCTGTCGGATTTCTCAGTTCATGCAGATCAATCTTCTGCTGCAGTACCTCTGATTTCTGGAGTTCCTCAGGGATCTATCCTGGGGTCTCGCCTGTTGTCTTTCTACATGCTGCTATTAGGATCCCTTCTTAGATGGCATTTTATCCAGTTCCAATGCTCTTCTGCTGAGATTCAGCTTTAAAAGTAATCACAGTCCACTGGATATTTTGGACAACTATTTCTTGTTGTTTTAAAAGCTCTACAGCTGGATTGATTTTTTACCAATATTTTTCGCATTTTGCTCTTTTGTTATGATGCGTAACCAAAGCAATAGGGTGGTTTACAACAGGGAGGAGCTGATTAATACGACAACTGGTGTCATGGATGCAGAGCTGGGAAAGAGGTGAGAAAGTATTTTTGATTGATTTGATTGATATTTTGTTTACTGACACCTGTACTGGACTGTTTAAGTGACATCAGGAAAGGGATGAAGTTACCATCACTTAAACTCAAAACAGAAGTCATCCTCTGTTGGTAGGAAGGACTCTGAAAATTGTGTTAATCTTGACCCATTAACTTTACTTAGTCAAGCCACTGCGAAAAACCCTTGGAGTAACGTTTCCCAAAAATGACAAACAGATCAATTTACTAGTCCAAACAAGTTTCATATTTACAGCAACACTAAAGAAGTTTCTGTTTTGGTCGATTTTGGCGGACCAGCGGGGAGAAAAGCAGGTAGAAAGACTACGCTTCCCATGAGCACCAAAGCATATTGCGGTAAAATCCTGATCAGTTGGATTGAAGTACTTTTCTGTTTCCAGAGTCTGCCTGCAGCAGCTGACACAGGGTTCACCCTCTATATATGTTTTACTTTAAAAGACTTAGTTGTACTCGCCATTCAGTGTCTAACCGTAACTTGAAATTGATAACCTGATTTAGTTTGTGAAAATTGATCTTGTTTTTAATGTTTATGTTTTTTTTTATACATTCTTTGGAGGTAGAAGCTGAGGAATGCTGGAGGGCACTCGCTCTGCATCACTCTAGTCATATTTCCTGTCAGGGAGGTCAAAAAGGTCAGGTTTTTAAGTAATACCTTACCATAAAGTCCAGAAGGCATTTGAGTTGTTCATGAGGGCAGCTGCTCATTTGTATTTAAGTCTAAGGTATTGGTTTTGAAGCAGGGCCTCCTTTCGTGGTCACAATTCTCTCTGCATTTGCTGAAGATGCTGAAGTTGCTGGAGACAGTTTCACTAGAACAGACGCAGAAGTAAATCCAAGATCACAGGTCCATCTTTCCAACATTAGTTGGAAAAAAATGTTCTCCTTAAAAACCTTCCTAACATTTTTTTACAACCTAATCATGTTTTACTCTCGACCTGTGGCCACTTTCGGTGTTTGAACGCTAGTGTTTACCATTTGAGTAGACTAGATTTCTATGTGTCTGCTGAAGACCCAATCAGTAACTCATGCAATCCATCAGAAGCCATTAAGGGCCGGACAGGAACCAGGCTGCACCCCCAAGGGTTCGAAGACGAACCCGGAGGCGGGGAAGAAAATCATCGAGCACAAGGTTGTGAATACGAAGAAGGAGGGGTGTTTGTTTTTTTTTAAAGCTGGGGGTGTCGTGGGGGACAAATCCAGGAGGTGAGAACCAAAGCTGATGACACTCAGAGAGACACAGATGAGGAGAGTAAATCTGATTGAAAATGAAGCGAGCTCTGCTGACAATCACATGAGAATTGGAGTCATTGTGATTAGATGGAGTCACAGTGTGTGTGTGTGTGTGTGTGTGTGTGTGTGTGTGTGTGCATCTACATTGTTTGCATTTCCATGTGGACAGCACGAGTCTCACACGGGACACATCTCCCAGAGGCCGTTGTTTGTTTCCTTCCCGTCAGAACGTGCGCTGGAAATATTCCAAACATATTCAGACAGGCACCTGGTCGGCGACGGGGAACTTTGGAGGTCACAGCAATCTTCAGGGAAAACAATGTTTACTGTTTCAAAGACTTTATGCATAAATAGATTATTATTTATAGCAGTTCGGATGTGTCCAGTGTTTTAAATCCTGCTACACAACAAAAACAAATGCTGAAACCTCCAGCAAGTCAAAGGTTGGATTCCGGCATAAATTTCTATTATATACACGCGGATGTTGCCAAGACTAAGGGAAGCCTAAGATTTCTGAAGGAGAATATTTACAAAGTTAAATATTGATTAAGTTAGGGAGTCCATAGCTTTTAATGTGAAATACACAATGTTTAATTTTAGAACCACAAACTTAAACAATGATTTTTTCTCTGTTCATTTCTACCTTCTAAGTTTGGGAATAAACACTCATGAAAAAATACAATCATGTTAAAATTATGAATGTTGGGGACAGAAAACCATTATTCAAGTCCTGGAAAAAACTATTTTATAGAGGAGTTGGTATGTACTCTTTCTTTAAGTGATCATTATTGATGAATTTTGATCTCCTTCCCTAATCAGGGCTGAGGTTAGTGTCCAGGTCGAGCTGCTCCTGCTCCTCCCCTAACACCTTATGTGAGATGTTTTGGAGTGTTTGCGCTAAAAACATGCAAATCTTTTCATAAAACGCTTCTGCAACATAGTTGATCACCAGAACGAGGCATGTCTTTCAACGTGTGGAAGCAATAACTGGCTGCAGCTGTGTTAGTTAAAAGCCCTCTTCACCTTTACCCACTTCACACCTACTTTCAAAGTCAGATCTATAACTATTCTCTCGGGGCTAACAGTTGGTAAACTTGAGCATCCCTATGTTTTGTCAAGTTTAGGTATGTAACACAAGAAAAGCAGAACTCATGCATGTTGATTTGGTTCTGTGAATTTGTTCTGTCCTTTGTCGTAAAAAAATAAGAATATATAAGAATAATAAACCAAGTAAATATATAAATATAACTAATGGTTAACCAGAGGTTAAAAGTTCTAAAAATCAAAGGTACCAAAATATGCTGTACTCCTTCATGTTATCAGTTAAAGTAATTATTTTCTCTTACAATCGGATTAAAAATACAGTTTACTTCAGATAAGCTTCTTCTATCTCTGTTCTTCCCCTCACTTTAATATAAAAACACTCCTCAGGAAGTAATAAACAGGACCAACTCTATGTGTCGGTGCATCTGTTTCTAGTTAATAAAATGTGTTTGATTAGCAACACATGCTGATACTCATCTGAAAATGTTACATAAATGAATATGGATATTCAACTATAAATGTGCATGTTGCATTTGCATCTAGGCTTGCTTTAATTTTTTTCTGGTTCTACAGACATTTCATCATATTTATGTATTTATCTATAAATCCCGATGAATCCAGTCAGTTTGGTAGATTACAGGCATGCCTAGATGACATAAAAATGTGGATGACATTAAACTTTCTGCTTTTGAACTCTGAAAAGACAGAAGTTGTTATCTTTGGACCAGAACCCCTAAAAAAGAAATTGCTTAGTCAGCCACTTGACCTGGATAGAATCAGGTTGGCGTCTGGTGACAATGTAAAGAACCTTGGTGTTATTTTTGATCAGGAAATGTCTTTCAAGTCTCATATAAAACAGGTCTGTAAGATTTCCTTCTTTCATTTTAGGAATATAGCAAAAATTAGAAATATTCTCTCTAGGACAGATGCTGAAAAGCTAGTCCATGCATTTGTTACTTCAAGGCTGGACTATTGTAACTCTTTAT
>JAVLVB010000408.1:4394032-4406053 GCA_032876305.1 Orestias chungarensis | reverse complement strand
CTCTCCACTGTCGCTACATGCATGCTCAGTATGAGGGATTGCTGTAAAGTCAACGACAACACAAGCCATTGTTTCTGCCTGCTGATTCCAGAGGAGTGAATGCTGCAAGTCAATGACTCCATGAATCTGCTGGGGTTCCTTAGATTGGAAACTTTTTCAAATTGATTTGTTAGAATGTATCCTTGATTTTAATTGATTTCTTGTAAAGTGCCTTGAGACGACACCTGTTGTAAATTGGCGCTATATAAATAAACTGATTCTTGATTCTAGATTATCCTTGTAAGAAACTCGGATATAAAGTTATATTGTCATCATAAAACCTCCCTTTTTGTTTCCAATTCAATAACATTAATGTATTTCACGAAAGATAATTTTTTTTAGCAATTTTTCCCATATTGTCCAAAGAAGGGAATGATGGAATTCCGTTGATCAACCCTAATCTGCTGCTACAGATGGCCAGTAGGGTTGGAGCCTGGAAAGTGGCCCATCCTGCATCACGGCTGCTCACAAGAGCCGCATGCTGCTCAACGGGAAGCGCCGAAGCACATCTAGATTTTCAGACAGTCTTAAACAAGCAGTTAGTCCAATCATTAATGTGGAGGCTCTGGTGGGCCTAAATGTATAACTTAAAGTCTCATAGTGCACTGGAACAGGAAACATTAAGTAATCTCAAAACCAATCTGTGCATGAGCTAAAATGAATCTTAAGGTATATGTTCAGTAGGCAGGAGAACAATGCACAGATTAATCTTGCCTTTCACAACTGAACTAGAGAGATGGAGTAATGACCCTCCAAATTTTATTAGTGTAGAATGGAAGTCGTCTTTAAAGCCATTGCAGTTGAATGTTGCAGAAACGTTCAACTATGGAAAAAGAACAACTTTCAGTCAATGTTTAAAAAACCAAAATGAATAATATTTAAAACCTGGATGAGAGACAGTATGTAGACATCTGAGCAGAATTTCAACACAGGAGTGGTCTCACTAAGGCAAAGACAGATCCAGGGTTAAAGCTTAAACTCAGAAATCCATTGGTTTTCTATGTTTGAACAACTCAATTAAATCCCCCTGAAAGAATGTGGACAAAAATCTTGCATTTAAGTTTCCAACAATGAATAATAGCTAGAATTTCATTTTATGGAGAGTTCCTCTTTTCTGCTCTGAGTCTTCAGTGGAGATCTTTAACGTGTTTTTCAATCCGTCCATTTATTTACGATCCTCCTTTTAATCTGGGGAATAACTTTTGGAGGCAGTGCCCTGAGCAGACGGGTCGAGACTTTCCTTTTTTAGCCCAGCTCCTCTGGCAGAAATCTTTCCAAGAACAGTCATTTTGTCCTGAGTGTTCCTCTGGGTCTCCTTCAGGTGAGCCGAACCCCAGACAGTTTTCCCCGGTAGCATTCTGACCAGATGCCAGAGTCCCTTTAACCGGCAGCTCTACTCTGAGCTCCTTTTTTCTCTCTTAACTGCACACCATATCTTCTCACTCTACGTATATACCCTGTGGTGGAACTACTATGCGCCATTTGTTTCTGTGATTTCATTGTTTTGGTCACCAAACAGAGGTCATAACTACATATGAGGACAGAAAGCCAGACGGACCACAACAGACCGGTACAGCCTTCACATCGCCGAAAACGCTGCAACAATCCACCCAGCAGTCTTACACTCCTTTTTTCTTAGCTTCACCAAGAAGTCTGTCAATAAACTTTATGTAGATGTTTATTTTTATGCATTTATCAGACATTTCTATCCAAAGCTACTTGCAATGTACACACAATGTTACACCTATTATCAATCTGACCATAAACTATCTAGATCTAAATCTGTCCACTATCAAGGACGTTTTGACTGCAGCTCCGTCATTCGCCGTTTTTCTCTTGTAGTCATTTCATTGTAAATGAATGCAGCTCTGTTTGCTGCCCACTATCCACATCTAAATGCGGCATGAGATGAGTCAAATGGTTGGAGGAGAGAGCTGATTCTTCTTCATTGAGCGCGCTGAAGTTAAGCCATGATTCAAATGTCAGCCGCAGACAGAGGGGAAAGAGCGTTGTTGATTATCATTACCACGGCGTGTAAACATGATAATTAGCGGTGCAGAAATAAATCATTAGCAATAGTTATTTTAGTCCTCACGCAAGAAGCAGATGTTGTCGGATGACATGTTTTAGAATTTATTCCTGCATGTTTTCAAGTTTCATGATCTAAAAGTTACAGTTTAAAGGAACTGACTCCTTGTTGGTCAATAAGACATCTAAATGTGATCAAAAGTCATGAATTTGTGTTTAATTTTAGATGCTGAATCTCCACATACACACACGCCACAGGTTCGCCTGGCTGTAATAAATTTTTTACCATGTCAGCATTCACCTCTTACCCCCAGGACAGCTCTATTCCCTCAGGAGGCCTCGTTCCACGCCTTGTTAGCCAGAGAGTTGACCGTTCTGCAGACCACGCAACACTGTCAATCTCCTCACAGCTGTCTGGAATCCCAACAAATCACTTAAAGCGTCTACCTGCCACTTGGCCCTTAAATTCAACCCCTGACAAATTTCCAGCCCGTTATTACTCCATGTACCCACAAGGATGACGGCCAGTGGATGATGCGGTTCAACTGTCGGCCAACTGAGGGCACTGTTGCATTTCCAAGCCCCTGTTTCCTCCATGTTGGACATAAACTTGTGGATATCCTGGCATTGGCCCATTCTTTTGTTTTGTGTGGTTTATGGCAGAGTCCAGCTGTTTAGGGAGATTTTGGTCCTGGGATCTGACGACAGACTTTTCAAAGACGTTTTGAGGTGAAACTGGTCCCTTCACTGCACACCAGAAAACACAAATGTGGCAAAGAATAAGGGGACACTGTCTTTAATGGGAGACTTGTTAATGTTTCTCTTTTGTCTTTTGAATTAAAGAAATGGGAGAATCTATTACACAGCTCACCTGCAGAAATACAAAAATCAGCCTACCTTGGGCAAGGACTTTGACTGGGGATGCAACTGCCATCATATCATCTATCATCAGTTTTCTGTAGGTAAAAAAAATCATGCATTTCTTTGGGAAATATTTAAATTTACAGGGTTAAAAGTTTCTTGCAGAGAGGAGTAGTTTGTTATAGTGAGGTAATAGGAAGAGGAATATAAAGGCAAAGTATGATCTTAAAAATAAAACAACATATTATATGTGCAGACATGCCACGTTCAGCTACTTGCTTTTTTCCTGAGGTGTCCTGATAGAGAGCTCATCCCATCAATCAGCGAAGCCCTTGATAGTAATTTCTGATTCATCAAACCTGAACGTCTCTCGGGGAGGTGTTCAGCAAGGTTATAACAGGAGAACAGGGCAGAGAGAGAGTTGTGGAGGTAAAACTAATAAAAAGGTTACAATCGTTTATATGACCCTTTTCACACAGCCAGTTAATGGTGTGTGTGTGTGTGTGTGTGTGTGTGTGTTGGGGGGGGGCTGTTATGGCCTCATTGCAAGCTCACTGTGCTGTTTGTGGAGTGCAGAGATACGCAGAGGGGGTTAACTTTCTGCACATTTCAGCCTGCAGCAAAGTCATTCCTGGAGCCGGAGTTTAATCTGCACGTTAGGGTTTGACGTTATTAAAGTCCAAAACAATTAATAGTATCATGACGTCTGTGTTTCTGCAGCATTTTGTTTTAAAAGTAGAGGGCATGTTGGCTCTGTTAGGGTAATGTGCACTAGTCTCATATTTAGAACCCACCCAGAATAATGTATCTACCTCCATGTGTAGATTGTGTATTCATAAGGATGAGGAGAGTTTCTCCAACACATTAGCATCTTGGCTGTAAAAGTCTTGGTCTGGTTTGGTATGACTGCAGCCGCTCTTTCTACTGGTCTCTCCGTTGTGGTTTGTGACGAACTGCAATTACGAACTTCTTATACTTTATTTCCAATTTTCCTTGTGATTATTTGCTCAGGAAACGTAATTATCTTTCAGAAACTGTTGAAATGTTTCTATAAGATAAATGAATACTATACTTTTGTAATGTAGAGCAAGGTAATGTAAAAACATTTATTAAGTAAAAGATAAACAATTTGTTGGTGAAATTTTGTCATATTTATTAATTAATTAAACCATTAACCAGTACGCTATTACTTTGAAATTCCTTACTTGTTTTATTAAATACTTCTTGTGTGCGTGGGCCTGTATTTGGAGTATAGTAGGGACAGTATCCTAACATGTACTATGTTGTGGGGAAAGAAGTGCTGATTTTGGGTTTAGGGACTAAGGTTTGAATTAAGTTCAGGGTTAAATATGTACTGTTATTGATTAGCGTGACAGTCAGGCTGTAGAAATGCATGGAAGTCGTCAGAGAGTTGTAAAGATAGCGTGAAACAAAGTGTTTGCAAGTAATGAAGTCGCGCCTCATAGTTCTGATATTTAAAGGTACTGCTGAGCATGTAGAAGATGTCAAAGCGGGCAGATCCCACAGGAGCAGAGAAAAGAAAGAAAAAGAGAGGTGGAAGAGCCAAACAAACAAGCTCAAGGTAATCTAGAAAAAGCTAGTTTCATCATTAGATGCACGATATGTATTTCTTCAGTGAAATGTGTTGTTTTATTTTTTGTCTCATTTTAAATGTTGTTTATATATATATATATATATATATATATATATAAGTGTGTGTATATGCATGTTGTTTTTTCATATGTATAGATGCAACAACACAAAATTAGAACCTAATGGTTGAAACGCCGCATTAAAACGTAAATATTAAAGAATAGTGTTAGCTTATGGTTGGGTAAGGCTATCATCTAGTCATTTAGCACATCTCACCTAATGTTAAAACATGTTGTAAAATATGTTTTTTAATAAATATTTCACTCCTGAGAGCATAATAGCTGAATTTTTCAATAATTAGAGGCACGAAATAAGAAAGAGTGATGATGTCTCACTGGGCCCTGGGAAATTGACATTTTCACAGTCATTAAAATTACAGTTTAATTAAGAACCTGCACAACAGAAATCATTAAGAAATGTTCAGTATGTAAAAGCGTTTATCCTAGACGGCAAGAAAATGAATTTACAAGTCAAGCTATTAAGAAAAAAAACACAGATGAACCAGAGAGGAAAGATACTTGATGAAATCCCACAATGGATCGGGTCAAAATAATTTTAATGTGAAAAAAGATTTTTTTGAAGGACTTCTTGTTTTTTTAAAGAATGGAGCAATTTGAGTGTTTTGCCGTCGCTCATTTCAGCCGAGCGGTATTTCCAGATTCAGTTTGGTGCCGGAGCAACAGTTGAAGCCGCGATGGCAGCAGCAATATTAGCCTGGCATCCCCGCAAGACATGCTCTGAGACTCGGCAGCAGCGGCCCAAATCTTCCCAAAAACCGCAGATGGCACCGCCACGAATCCGCTCCACAAGCTGTCCACAAATAAAGCCTTATCAAGTGACAGACAGTGGAGGGGAGAAAAATAAACTGTCTCAGCTCTTCATGTGCTGATACAGTTTGCTATTTTATGGTAGCAATCTGAAGTTTGAACTTTTAGAAACTAACCGTAACAGTTTCTTCATCTTCAGTTGTTCTGTTGGTCAGGTTGTTGCTTCCTCGTGCTACATGATTAGAGCTGGGAGATATGGACTAAAATCCCAATATCTATTTCTATATTCAACAGCTTAAATGTTTCTCACCTTATACTGCATGGCAAAGGTCTTAACTACGTCATCGTGCGTAGTTAAGACCTTAAGACTATACCTTTTAACACAAAGGTGAAATAAGGAATGAAACATTGATTTGTATTTATATTTAAAAGCTTTTCTAAAGTATTTGATTAGTCAGAAGCTGTAGAGTACCCCGACTTAAACCCACCTCTGCTCTGTTGTCTGGTTAAGGTCAGGAAACCATTCTGAAAACTGATGCTACAGGTCAACTTACGTCTATTTAGTTTCGTCCACTGAAGCTTGAGCATCGCGGGTCTTTATCAGCCTGGTCGCTCTGCTCTGCTTTGTTATGGGATCCAGAGACTCACCCTGAACCCAGTAACAATGCTCCTGTTGGCCACCTTTGCACCTGGATCAGTCTTTCCTCCAAAAACAAACCAACAAAGACTTTAAGCTTACTCTCCCCTCTAATCTTTTCATGCAAACTTTCCCGACAGCTAACTTGACTGATACATCTGTATCCACAACTGTCCCTAAAAAAAAACCGCGATTCTGCGATCAAAGAAAATCCAGCAAAATCAAGGAAAGGGAGCACAATTTGCAAGAGGTGCACATTATTCTTAAAAAGCCGCGTATTTACCACATAAATAGCATCCAAGCGCAGAAATTGCAGAATTATGTAAATTCGCCAGATTTTACAGATTTGTTTCTGAGAAATTTGAAATAATTGATTACTTTCTTACTTTTGACTGACACTAACCCCCCCCCACCCAAAAGTGAACAGTGCGGCACATCAAATAGTGATCTCATCACCTCCGTGAGCCACCATAACAAACACGCTCTTGCCCAGCAGCGGCGCCACGTTTGCGCGTCGGCCATATTGGACGTGTCAAATCTGCCACGTAAACTAATAAAAACAAATTTAATTAAGTTTACTAGTCTAAAGTATTACAGCTAGCATGCTAACACTAGGCTAAATCGCTTTGGAGGCGAGGGTGTGTGAATTGGAAGCTCGGCTCCGTGCTATTGAAACACCCGCAGATAGCCGAGGCCCATTAGCTAGCGTGGAGCCAACAAGAACAGGTTGCCCTAGTGATCCTCCAGCAGTTCCCATGCAGCTGGGACATCAGCCTGGCTGGGTGACTGTACGCAGAAAGCATAGTCCCAGAACCTTTGGCTCACCACCAACCTGTTGACATTTCAAACTGATTTTCCCCACTCAGCGATACACCCGCTGAGAACCGGATTCTGGTAATTGGCAGCTCCATAGTCAGATACGTTGCTTTAGAGAAACCAGCAACCATAGTCAAATGTTTGCCAGGGGCCAGAACAGGCGACATAAAATCATACCTCAAACTGCTGGCTAAGGATAATCGTAAATACAGTAAGATTGTTATTGACGCTGGCGGTAATGACACCCGGTTACGCCAATCCGAGGTCACTAAAATTAGTGTTGCTTCGGGGTGTGAGTTTGCAAAAACAATGTCGGACTCTGTAGTTTTCTCTGGTCCCCTGCCTGATCGGACCGGTGACGACATGTGTAGTCGCATGTTGTCATTCAACCGTTGGTTATCTAGGTGGTGTCCAGAAAACGGTGTGGGTTACATTGCAGTGCACATGGGAGGAACTGCGGTGGAAGTGGTCAACAGCTACAGGTACTTGGGTGTACACCTGAGTAACAACCTCACCTGGAGCAACAACACTTCCATTCTGGTCAGGAAGGCGCACCAGCGGCTCTACTTCCTAAGGAGGCTGAGAAGAGCTGGACTCAAGAGCTCAGTCCTCACCTCCTGCTACAGATGTGTGGTGGAGAGCGTCTTGTGCTCCAGCATCAACTTGTGGCATGGAAGCTGCTCTGCTGCAGACAGGAAAGCTCTGCAGAGGGTGGTGAAGGCTGCACAGATAACTGTTGGAGTCAGCCTCCCCAGCACCACAGACATTTACACCTCCAGATGCAGGAAGAGGGCGTCCGGCATCATGAAGGATACCACACACCCAGCACATTCACTTTTTGTCCCGCTCCCCTCAGGCAGGAGGCTGCGGAGCGTAAAGTGCAAAACCACCAGACTGAGAAACAACTTCATTCCTGAAGCTGTGAGACTCTCAAACACACGCAAGGACAATTACGAATGAAAAAAAAACAACAAAAAAAACTCATTTAACCGGCACTGTTCACTTTAATATCACACTTTAATATCACACTTTAAAATATCACTCTAATATGTCACTTAATTAATGTCACTTTGTTAACCATCCATTGTCTTATATTTCTTTATATTTTATTACATTATGCTTATTTTGCAGCTATTTGAAATTGCTATCAGGGTGTAAACTGGACCGTGGGGTTAGAATTTCATCCAACCTCATGTACCACATGTGATATGATGACAAATAAAATTCCTTGATTATTGGAAAACCTTTTGGGGAAAGCCTGGTCTAATCCAGAGAGACGGCATCCATCCAACTTTGGACGGAGCCGCTCTTCTTTCTAGAAATATTGCCGAATTTATTAACTCCCCAAATTACTGACAAACCAGGGTCCAGACCAGGAAGCAGAGTCATAGTTTGGAACACCTCTCTGCGGCTTCTCTACAGTTACCTACCCATCATCCCATTGAGACGGTGTCCTGCCCACGGCCAAAACCAAATAGATTAAAGCTCAATCTAAAAAGAGCTAATCCTGAAAATCTCATAAAGATAAAAACAACTCACATGAAACAAAAATGTTCAACTATTAAGTGTGGCTTATTGAACATCAGATCTCTATCCTCAAAGTCCTTATTAATTAACGAATACGTTAGTATCAACGAATCACATCCCTGTATTTATTCAAACTTTCACATTCTTCGAAGTACTGGGAGAGGTGGAGGAGTAGGAAGCATTTTTCAATCAGATTTATTAATTAATCCCAGGCCAACTAATAGTTATAGTTCTTTTGAACATTTAACCCATAGACTTCCTCATCCAACCTCTAAAAGAATTAAACCACTTCTGTTTGTTATTTTGTATGGTCCGCCAGGTCCTTACTCTGAATTTATAGATCAGATCTCAGATTTTTTATATGAAATAGTAGTGTTAAACACTAATAAAATCATTGTAGTGGGAGATTTTAATATTCATGTTGACACCAAAAATGACAGTCTAAATGTAGCCTTCACTGCCTCAAAAAATCCAAACACCTAGTCACTCTCTTGGTCACACTTTAGACCTTGTGCTGTCTTGTGTCATTGAGTGTGAAAAAGTTATAGTGCTGCCTCATAACCCTCTCCATTTTTTGATTACTTTTGAGTTATTTTCCACCGAGTACTTAAAATCTGAAAGAAAATGTCTTTATAGTAGGTGTCTATCGGACAATGCTGCTACAGCCTTCAAAGAATCCATTCCACCTCTAATTTCTTCAGTATTTCAGAGAAACGCAGTGGAGGGCAACAAATTAATTTCATGCTCTACACAGATTGATGCTGTTGTTCATAGTATTACGTCCTCATTGCGTACAACATTAGACAACGTAGCCCCCATAAAAAGGAAAGTGGTTACTCATAGGAGGTTGGCCCCCTGGTTTAATTCAGAACTTCATACCTTGAAGGGAAAAAACAGGAAATTGGAGAACAAATGGCGGTTTCGCTTTTAGAGGAGTCCTATTTATCCTGGAAAAACAGCGTGCTTTTGTATAAAAGGACCCTTTTCCGAGCTAGATCTGCATATTTTACTTTACTAATAGAGGAGAATAAGAACAATCCTAGGTTCCTTTTTAATACAGTTGCTAAACTTACGAGAAACGAAAACTCTGTTATATCACCCATTCCTCCAACTCTTACCAGCAATGACTTTATGGAATTCTTTATTGATAAAATTGAATCTATTAAAACTAAAATTCATGGCATCCTACCAAACATAACTACTACCTCAGTAAGCAATGAGGTACTGAATGTGGCTCTGGAGCCTGATCTCTGTTTGAAGTGTTTTGTTCCAGTTGAGCCTTCTGAACTTTCAAAAATATTTTCTTCATCTAAGCATCAACTTGTATGTTGGATACAATCCCAAAAAAAATTGTTTAAAGAAGTATTTCATATTATTATTACCCCCATTTTGGAAATGATTAATCTGTCATTAGTGAATGGTTATGTACCAGAGGCTCTTAAGGCAGCTGTAATAAAACCCTTACTTAAGAAACCTTCTCTTGATCAAGAAGACTTAATAAATTACAGACCCATATCTAATCTTCCCTTTTTATCTACAATCCTTGAAAAAATAGTTTCTAATCAACTGAGAGAGCATTTGAGGAATAATGACCTATTTGAAGAATTTCAGTCCGGTTTCAGAGCTCATCATACCACTGAGACAGCTCTCCTTAAAGTTACTAATGATATTCTCATGGCCTCAGACAATGGGCTCGTGTCTATTCTAGTTCTGTTAAATCTCTGTGCTGCTTTTGACACAATCAATCACAATATCTTCATTGAAATGCCCGAACACACTGTGGGGATCAAGGGAACAGCACTAGGCTGGTTTAAATCGTATTTGTCTGATAGATCCCAGTTTGTTCATCTAAATGACAAATCTTCTCCGCATTGTAAGGTTACTTGTGGAGTACCACAGGGTTCTGTACTTGGCCCAATTCTATTTACTATATACATGCTCCCTAGTGGTAAAATCATCAGACAGCATGGTGTTCATTTCCACTGTTATGCAGATGATACACAACTGTATTTATCCATAAATTCTGATGAATCCAGTCAGTTTGGTAGATTACAGGCATATCTAGATAACATAAAAATGTGGATGACTTTAAACTTTCTGCTCTTGAACTCTGAAAAGACAGAAGTTGTTATCTTTGGACCAGAACCTCTAAATAAGAAACTGCTTATTCAGCCACTTGACCTGGATAGAATCAGGTTGGCGTCTGGTGACAATGTAAAGAACCTTGGTGTTATTTTTGATCAGGAAATGTCTTTCAAGTCTCATATAAAACAGGTCTGTAAGATTTCCTTCTTTCATTTTAGGAATATAGCAAAGATTAGAAATATTCTCTCTAGGATAGATGCTGAAAAGCTAGTCCATGCATTTGTTACTTCAAGGCTGGACTAGTGTAACTCTTTATTAGCAGGAAGTTCACAAAATACAATTAAAAGTCTACAGTTGGTCCAAAATGCTGCAGCAAGAGTTCTGATGAAACTTAAAAAGAGAGATCATATCTCCCCAATTTTAGCTTCCCTTCATTGGCTCCCTTGTCAAACTTAGAAAAGATTTTAAGATTCTTCTTTTGACATATAAAGCCCTCACTAATAAAGTTCCATCGTATATCAGAGATCTGATTACTCCTTATCTCCCAAACAGAGCACTTTGCTCTCAGACTGCAGGTTTACTGGTGGTTCCTAGAATCTCTAAAAGCACAATGGGAGGCAGATTATCAAGATTATCAGTTATCAAGGCAAGGCAGGTTTATTTGAATAGCACATTTTCGTGTACAAGACAATTCAAAGTGCTTTACATAGGAAAAAAGATCAGAAAATGAAACCATAAAATCAGCTTTAATTTAAAAGAAATAAAATAAAAATAAACTAATAATAATAATAGTAATAATAATCTCAGTTGCTATATGCACAGTTAAATAAGGCTGTTTTCATCCTGGATTGAAACAATGGCAGAGTTGAAACCTGTCTCACCTCTTCAGGAAGACTGTTCCAGATTTTAGGAGCATAAAGCTGGAATGAAGCCTCCGCTTGTTTGGTCCTGACTCTGGGCATCAGAAGGAGGCCACTACCTGAGGTTCTCAGAGTCCTGGCTGATTCATATGGCCCTAAGATGTCAGATATGTCCTTTGGGGCTAAACGATGAAGAGATTTGTACACAAGCAAGGCTGTTTTAAAGTCTATTCTTTGAGTGACAGGAAGCCAGTGCAGAGACTTGAGCACTGGAGTAATGTGGTCACATGTTCTGGTATTGGTCAGAACTCCAGCAGCAGCAATCTGGATGTTCTGAAGCTGTCTTAAGGCCCGTTTAGAAAGCCCAGTGAGCAGGCTGTTACTGTAGTCTAACCTGCTAGAGATAAAAGCTGGTTCCTGTGGAACCAGTTTCCAGCTTTAGTCCGTGAGGCAGACTTCAAGTTTCAAATCTAGGCTTAAAACCTTCCTGTTTGATAAAGTTTATAATTAGGAAGAAGTAGAGAAGACAGCCTAATCCGGTTGGGGAGGAAGTCTACAGTTGGTTCAAAATGCTGCAGCAAGAGTTCTGATGAAGCTTAAAAAGAGAGATCATATCTCCCCAATTTTAGCTTCCCTTCATTGGCTCCCTGTCAAACTTAGAATAGATTTTAAGATTCTTCTTTTGACATATAAAGCCCTCACTAATAAAGCTCCATCGTATATCAGAGATCTGATTACTCCTTATGTC
>JAVLVB010000408.1:4371697-4385300 GCA_032876305.1 Orestias chungarensis | reverse complement strand
CACACACACACACACACACACACACACACACACACACACACACACCACCATAACCACAACCACTCAACATAAACAATCTGGCGTCTACGTGTCGCCCTGTTTGGAGTGGCCTCACCTCACGAAAGCTGCCATGATCCAAATTGAAAGGGACAACCTTGGGCCTGGAAAGAGGTGAGTCATGGAGATTTTGTCCCTATTCTTTCCTCCAGATAACAACATGACACACGAGCTGTAGGACATGTTAAAAGACAAAAATAACTAGGAAACAAAATTAAACAAAAACGCTTTAGAGAACAGTAACGAGTTTATCGCACTATTTTAATATGATCATCTGATTTTTGTTAAATTAATCTGAGGAAACACACAAGTTTGGACAGTTTTGGGTAGCAATAATTATATTAAAAACAGGCTTAAATAATTCTGGTGGGGATCCAGGATGAGTAATAGTCACATCCAGATAACTGCCTCTTTCTTTTTTTTTCTTTTTCTACAAATATGATTAAATATCTGCCGAGGGCTTTTAAGCACCAACACTTTTCTGCATCCAAAGATGTTACTCATAAGTTTATTAGTCCATCATGTTTTTGCTTTCCTTAACACATAACCTGCACCGCTGCAAATTAATCCGTTCCTCAAAACACGAACACGCTCTAGTTTTGTTTTTTTGGCACGAAGTTTCTGACTAGTCTGCATTTCATTTCAAAGACGCCTTCCAACACCCGAGAGTTAAGCACTCAGCAGTACTTCATTATCACTTTGGTTCTCGAACAGCAACAAATTAACGAGTACAGACGTGAGTTTACAATTCTTCACAGGGTTCTCAGAGAGGTTTACGATCTCTCACACACAAGCTGTCCTTCTGGCAGAGTAAGCAATCAGATTCTCATTGTGGACCAAGAGTGTAGATGTGGTGCTCCTCTCCTTATGAAGCAGTGGAACGGAAATAAAAAAAAATCCTCTACTCCCAAAAAGAGATATGAGGAAGCAGATACATATGTGTTTTTAAACATATTTTGAGATAAACAAGAACTCAAGTCGAAGAAAATCGTAAATTGGCCTCCGGAACGAATCAGAAAACAGGAAACTTGCATCAACACTGGAGTCACGTGTGAAACCTCATCAGCAGATTCATGATGATTTCCTTTCTAATTAGACTCAGTGCATTGCAACAATCCAAATGTGGTGAACTAGGAGAATGAAACATGCATGTGACACCGTGGACACATTATCAAGGCGAGTTGGTTCAGAGCGTCAATGTAGACACAATAACAACAAAGACTTTTCCTCTTTTCTTATGCCGTGTTCACACCAAACACAACTGGAGTGTCAAAATAAAATCTCGATCAGGAGGAGCAGCGGCTCAACTTTGAGCCCCTCCCGGATGACCAAGCTTCTCACCCTATCTCTAAGGGAGATAGGGTAATTTCCGCCGCTTGTATCCGCAATGTCATTTTTTCGTTCATGACCCACAGCTCATGACCATAGTTGAGGGTGGGAACGTAGATCGACCAGTAAATCGAGAGCTTTGCCTTTTGGCTCAGCTCCCTCTTCACCATGACGGACCGGTACAGCGCACGCATTACTGCAGACGCCGCACCAATCCGCCTCTCGACCTCCCGCTCCATCCTTCCCTCACTATTGAACAAGACCCTGAGATACTTAAACTCCTCCACCTGGCGCTGGACTTTGTTCTCGACCCGAAGAGGGCACTCCACCCTTTTCTGGCTGAGGACCATTGTCTGAGATTTAGAGGTGCTAATTTGCACACTGACCACTTCACACTCGATTGCGAATCGCTCCAGTGAGTGCTGGAAATCCTGGCCCAATGAAGCCAACAGAACCATATCATCTGCACAAGGCAGACTAGCAACCCTGAGGCCACCAAACCGGACCCCCTCAACACCTGGGCTGTGCCTAAAAATTCTGTCCATAAAAGTTATGAACAGAACTGGTGACAAAGGGCAGCCTTGGGAGAGTCCAACTCTCACTGGAAACGGATTCGACTTACTGCCGGCAATGCGGACCAAACTCTGGGACCGGTTGTACAGGGATCGGAGAGCTCTAACAAGAGAGTCCGGTTCTCCATACTCCTGGAGCATCCCCACAAGTGTTCCCTGGGGAATCAAGAGGGCCGCTCGGCTTTATTTAATTAAAAAAGAAAAGCAGGAGAACTACGATGTTTCTACCGGAAAGATTCTGCAGCGTTTGCAGAGTTTGGTGATTTTTACCACCTCCCATAGGAGCTTAACGATGACGAGGGTTGATTTCAGCGCTAATTTCGTCTCTCCCGGATTACAGCAGGCGCTCTGTGATTCGTGGACGCTGAAGCGTCCAGCGGCGAAAGTTCGGTTTTCCAAACAACGCGTGTTTACATAGACTTTGCATGTAAACTGGACCATCTTGACTCTCCAGGCGGGTTCAGTACTTTGTGTCAGTCTGCTGCTACCATCCAGTGTGCATTAGTCACTGTTATTACAACTGTGTGTAACTATCAGAGATGTGATGGTGCCATACGTTCCTAACGGAGCGTTTCTCTCTAAGACAGGCTTACTGATGGATCCTAGAAGATGCTATTTTATTGGTTGCTGCTATTTCACTGTTGACTGAATGACATTGTGCCAGGACAGCCATCATTAGATATTTATCTGAAGAAAATTGAGAGTGACATTAGAGGGCCAATGCTGGTAAGAACTGTATGGAGTAAGATCACTGTCAAAAAGGTGCGTGCAGAACTCTACCATTTATATTTGTATTTATATATCAATAAAGTTTTTGCACTGTTTCCACAGAGCAGCGACATATTTACTACCCCCGTGTGTGAATCCATCCTGTCTGACCTACTTCATTGCACCGTCAGCCAAAGTTTACTTTTTGAAACATTACAGTATGCCATGTTGCAAAGTTCACACTGAGCATCTGCTGTCAACACACATACACACTGTCTTTCAGTTCCATTTGCGTGCCGCTATTGTGTGTTTTGGGACTACTGAAACCAAGCCCAGCTTTTTTTTATTTTATTTTTTTTGCCTGGTAAAATAAATGTTTTTTGAGCAAGACTTTAAGGGGAGGGGACATGGATGGCTTTACAGGAAGGTGCCGGATCTCCCACGGGATGATTACTGTTTGAAGAGGTTGGAAGGATTTGACTTTTTGACTGAAAGGAGAGAAAACACTTTAGCTGCCAATCCCACGTGCCAGCCAATCATTTCACAACTTTGGCTTCCCGCTGAAAATCAATGGCAAAAAAAAAAAAGAATCTTTCACCTGTTTGTTTTCTTTTTTCCTGTCAGATGGGAAAAACATTCGCACAATATCACAAAAAGCATTTAGTCCTGCTTTTTCCCTGGAGGTGGAGGATATAGAGGATGTTGTTTTAGAGCAGGAAACTGCAATAGTTTAAACCCAGAGAATTTTTCTTTCTTCCCACTTTGACCCCTTGAAGCAGTTTTTGTCTTTTCATACAGAATAAACAATGTGGTAAGGGGCAGATGCAGCGAGGCTTATGCCATATTTGGATCCTAAAGAGCCCATGAAAGAGATTTGTTTGCCAGTGTTTTGGCTGAGTTGTTGCTCGTCAACCATCTTATAGTGTCGGTGTGGATCTGAAGCATGGTTTTAGTTTTAGTTAGAGGCAGCTCTTTTTCATGTGGAGGCTGGATGTCCGTCATTGGCACCAGAATTGGATTAGTGACAGGCTCTCCTCGCAAGTAAAACGGGTGTAATTATAGGACGAACCTTAGGGGGCATTTTCTGTTGAGTGAAAATGAAGCAGTGATTGTTTGAGCTTTGTTCATTTTACAAACTGCTCTACCTTTTATTAGGGTCAAGTGACGCCAAAATTGTGTGAAATGGCCCATAAAAGGAACAATTTTTATCAAAACTAAACAAACATTTAGGCGTAGAAAAAAGAGGTGTAAGATAATTACTATGTTTTATCACTGGTTGTTTAAAATTAAAGCAACTTTAAGTAACTTTTCAACCTTCATAAAATGTTTTCATAACTTTTGTGATCATACGTCGACTTACAGCTCCTTGAATGAGGTCTCTGTCATGACCTGAGGGGGTCCGTATCACTTTAACCAGCAGTAAGCAACTCTGAGGAGGGTGGCAGGAACCCTGCCTTCCACATTAAACAACTACAAATGTGCTGACTGCTTTACTGCATACGTCACTTCCCCCGTTTCTTATCTCCAACATCATCGTCTGACATTGTTTCACCCCAATTAGATTCATCACCTCATCAATGTTCATCCTTCACACAGACACTGGAAACAGAAATGTACTTCAATCCAACTACAGGCAACCGGGAGATCGGGATTTTACCAGGCTAGGCGCTGGTTCTCATGGGAAATGCAGTTTATCTATAGGCAAAACACTAACGCATTTGTCCACATTGAACAGCCAAAATCGACCAAAACTGAAACTTCCTTAGTTTTGTTTTAAAGACAAAACACAAATAAGTACAAATAAATGTAGTTACCAGCACCCACTTTTGTTTCAAGAACCCTGGGCTTTATTATCAATGATCAGCTGACCTTTGCAGAGTTTATTTGGCGAACTGAAGCAAACTTTAAAATCCGATGTGTGTAAAAGATGGATAAACACAGCAATGGCTTGGAAACTTAAAGGACAACATACATATTCTCTATTGGGGCTCAGGTTAAAAGATGTTAAAGACATAAATGTGTTTCCACAGGTAAAGTCACTTATATCTACATTTTATGTATATTTTTTGAGTTGGTGTGTACAAAATTCTAAAGAAAAAGGCAAATTTAGCACGAATCTGATGGATAATCTGATGAAACATTACAAAATGTGCAGAATGTTTCTAATAAGCTTTACAAATGTGGAGCTGTGAATTGAAACTAAGGCTGCTCTTGTTGGTGAGACGTATTACTGTAGACAACTTTCAAATATTTAACTACAAATTCAAATGTAATGCTAAAGCTAATCCTCAGCCTAATGCTTCAGTTACTTAACACTAATCCAACAGTTTATGTCTACAGTTTATCAATAAAACTCTAATGAGAACCGGCTGTAAGGACAACTCTTTTCCATTCGGATGCAAATGAAGAGCTATGTTATGCTGTCAGAGAGTCGGTTCAGGAGGTGAGGGGAAGGAAAACTAAATGCTGTTTCACTGTCAGAGCACTGAAAGAGAAGATCTCTGATGAACTGATAGGTTTAGGTAGTTCCTCTTTGACAAGCAACTTGGAAATGGATTTTGCCTGAAGAATATTCAGCGCTTCATTGACAAACTTACAAAGAGGGAGGCAGTGCCGTGATATAACAACTGCTTATGTAGCTTAACATTCTTAGAAAGTTGTTTTTTACTTTCCCTGACAATAAAAACACTCTTAAAAGTTACTCATGGATAGGTTTGGAGTAACTTGGACAACCTTTTTTAGGGGCGTCCAACCTCCTGTTGGGATGGGTCAATGTCCTCCCGGATCACAGACGTCCATCCTGCATGACTGATTTGGAGTCACAGGTCTCCACAGAAAGCTGTTTGGACGGCTGACAGCTCTCCCTCTCCTGCTGCCGTCAAAAATAACGGCACATTTTTCTCTATTTATGCCATGACTCCACTCATGACGTCTCCCTTAAAGCACAGAGAGATGTCTTTCTGGCCCAGTGCCTGTCGACTTCTAACAGAGGAGTCATTTCTAAACGGTCGCGCCTGAACACACAAACGTTTGTGTATTGGTTTTATTTTTTACATTTATTGTTACATAACTAGCTATTCATACAAAACTTCTGTTGTTTTAGGTCTGCTAAAGTTACCGTAAGTATTTATTTTGCTAATTGCTACAACAATGAGAGATATTTTTTTACTAATGTCTGTAAGACCAGAACTTTACATACATAATCATTACTATCTCTACACAATAACGGATAGGCCGTATGATAATGATGTGGGACCTTCTGACCGTTTTCTTGTTTAACATGTTTGTAAAATCATAAGAAATCAGTCCAGACGTCAGGAGGGGAATTATTGAGCTACACGACTCTGGCTCATCTTTGGGATTTATTTCTAGACGCATCTGATAAAACTGTGATTACAAAGTAGCGTAAAGACAAAAAATTAATGTTAAGGCTTGACCTCCGTGAAGCCCTCATCTGAAGCCGATGGAGAATTTGAAGGAAAAGTAAAAGACGTGTGTCAGCAAAGTGGCCTACAAACCTGAGCCGGTTCTCTAAAATGGGCTGGACCTCCAGTAGACTATTCTGGGAAGCTCGGGATAGGAAAATGTTTGACCGAGTCACACAGTTCAAATGCAACATCACCAAAAACTGTGGAAGTGAATGCAAATGAGAGCATGAATACATAACTCTGTTGTTCTCTCGTGATTATGGCAAACAGAAAATAATTTAGGTCATTCGGACGAAAAACAATATAAATCTGGTCTAGTTTAAAGCTAGCTATTGTGTGGATGCTAAATTTTGGTAAGTATCATTCATGATGTTGTATAAGAGCAGGTCTAACAGTCAGGGTGGTGGCTTGTTTTGGACTTGGTGTTTAAAAAGTGTTTACATTTTTCTTCTGATTGGTTCTTTCATTAAGGCTGTTCTTTTCAGTCCCTCCAGGTTAGTGTCAGTCAAAGTAACAAAATAATCAATTATTTCAAATTTCTGAAGAAAAATGCAGGATCAGTAAAATCAGGAGAATTTACATATTCAGCGATTTCTTCGCTGAGATGCTATTTATGCGGTGAATATGCGGCTTTTTAAGAATTATGTGCACCGCCACATATTCCGCACCCTGTCCTTGATTTTGTGCAATTTGTGCGATCACAGAATCACGATTTTTCTGGAGGGACTGAATTATGATCAGTTCTTCCTGAGCTGTTATTTGTCATGCCTAGATCTGCTCTTTGGTAGTTCAATTATGTGCATTTCTTTTATTCTTCCTGACATTTAGCGTTATAATCATGTTTTGTTCACTTTGTGTTAATTAGTTTTCTGCTCTTTATGTATAATCTAGCTCATCCTGCCTGTCTGGACTCCTCCCTCACTTGTTAGCTGTTATGAATCAGCCACCTACTTCTCATGCAGTAATCAAGCTTCCAGCGTATAAGCTCTTCACTTTCATTCACTCCCGGCTGTCTTCTTGCCCATTTTTATGTTGTTTATTCATGTATTAAATTCTCTACTATCAGCTCGCTCGATCGCTCTAGTCTGCATCTTGGGTTCGTTTTCTACAAATCGTGACAAGAACAGGAAAACATAATCAATTGAAACTTGCTCTCCTGGAGCCAGGATTCATTATTTCCAACATGAAGACTCCAAAGATTTCCTCCAAGAGGATGAGGGATTGATGAAAGACCTCAGCTGAGTTCCCCTTAAGTGCTAGTTATCTCCAACTAGCACTTAAGGTGCCACCTCCCTCTCTTCTGGTCCACTTCCTACCCTTAGATGCTGAGAGATGGACAGATGTCTGCTTTGACTGTTATCCTAGAACACTAGGGTGTGGGGAGACGTTGGAGCCATCCACTCAAGGTGCACCTTGCGATTCGCAGATTGTGAGATGGAAAAACCCCGTTAAAAACACTTTAGTGACATTTTTGTGTCAAGGGGCCACAATTTTACATTTTAAGAGAGATATTCAAGCTCTCTTAAAATGTAAATGCTCTTTTTGTCCAGTTTATAAATTTATGTTCTTCTGACACTGTGACATATTTTGTCCTGCCCTGCAACTTCGTTTTCTACAAAACTACAGGCCCGTCTCTCAGTTTTCTCAGGTGTATTGTACTTTATCGTTCCATGCGGCACCATCACAAGGATTACGCTTTACAAATTACTCAGTACATTTTAGAAACAGCTTTTAACATCTGCAGGCTTAAATTTATTTTCATTTTTCATGTTCAGGTTTTATATCGCCATTTTTCAGTTGCATTTAGCTGTCAGACTTGTACTAGGCCATCGTCGTCCAGTATCTGGTTTAATTATTAAGCACCCCATATTAGCTCTGGCTGAATGTTGAGCATTTCTTTTCCTGCTGAAAAAACAAAATAAAATAGAAAAAATACATATGTAAAAAAAATTCAAAAATACATTCCCACACCATGACGGTACCGCCACCATGTTTTACTACGTAGATCAGGGGTGCCCAATAGGTCGATCGCACGGCATTAAAGGACGCTAGATTTGCTTCGTCATTTCTCCATGTTCAGATGATGCGGCTCTGGAAGATGTTTATGAAATTGTGGGATAACGTTGCAGAACCTAACACAGCTTTAAACTGAACCAGAACCTCCCTGTCCTGGCTTGAGGCATAAAAGGTAATAAGGAAGTAGGTCAATTGTAAATGCAGTAAGATGGCGACTTTAATGATCCTTATCTGGAATATAAAAGATGGCCTTCTTTATATTGTTCCTGACAGGCGTTGATGGTTATTTTAGGGAGATGAGAGGGAGCATCAGAAATAATGAAGGCCATCTGTCTCGATGGTGACATGTCCTCTGCATGCCGGGTCCGATGTAAACAACTCCATTTGTCACGATATAATGAACCTTGAACTGTTAAAACGTGGAACACAGCCACCAAAGCCGTATGACTGCTCAGAGCTCAATCAGATTGCCCTGTCACAGCACATTTCCTTTTCTTCTTGCTAGTTTGCAAGTTTAAGTTAAAACAAGCTCCTCCCACCACAAATACGCACAAATATGGTTAGAATATTGGTTGACAAAGACAGCGAACATGTCCTTTTTTTCTTACTCGAGACACAATGGCAACTCCTTCAGTCATTCACTTCCAGCATTAAGCCTTCTGCTTTCTGTCAGGAGCCCACTCACTTAATGAGTCGTCCACAAAACCAGCTGGGCAGAACCAATCTTATTACCACCATGGCTGAAGCAAACAAACAAACCATTTCTATCTATTTTTAAAGAGTAAAACAAGTCAAAATACGTCAGTATTAATCAACCTGGACTCTTGTGTGCAGGAGCTGTTTGTGTCAAAAAACATGGATTTATCTTTGAGTTACTGAGGGAACAATAGGCACAGTTCATTAAGCAGGACAGAGTGCTCTACTCTATAGAATAAGGACCAAAGGTGGTTATTCTATAACTCGTCGCTTCATTGGAAACAATGGTGTGGGAACAATGAAGTGGATCGATATGCTGCAACAAAGATGGGATCCAGCATTGGGACATAACAGCACATGGATGGATAGACCTGCTGTGTGCATGTGGCTCCAGAACAAGCAGTTGTGCTTGAGCCAGGTAAAGCAATTATAGGACAGGAAACTCTGGATCCTGGTGAAAGAAATGTACTGTTCCAGGAAAAACGGAGCGCCTTCATGTGCATCAATGAGATCAACAAGAAAGTCAAAGCCAGGGAGGCCAGCTGGGACACCAGTCTGAAACACAGATCTGATGGGAAGAAAATTATCTAAGTGAAAGAATAGTTGTAACCCATTCTTAGCTAAAGCTAACCTGAAACCAGAGAACTGAGCAACTTGCCGCTCCAAGTCAGACTGTCCGCCATCTATGTTTTATTCTTTTTTTACTATCCGAGGAACTGAAGCTCTGAAGAGGACTTTGCCAACAAAGGATATCTGTCATTAGAGGACATCGAGATACTGGAGTGGAAAGCAGCAGTACAGAGTCACTGATGCTAGCCTACAAAGTGTTTAAGGGTACGGCTCCTTTACTCGAATATTATGTCACAACTCGGTTTCTTTGGTCATCAATGGATTGTCGTCTAGCTGTTTTCTTGTGTTGTTCCAAGATGGTGTAGATTGCAGGGGGGGTTCATTGCTACCCTGGCCTCTAGATCCGCCTCTGCTAAGATAGACTGGGAGACTCACTACGAAACACCGTAGTTTGCTAAGGCGGCTAAAGCAAAGCTAACGTAGAGCTGGCGTATGTTTACATACCAGCATCAGTTTGCTGCCCGGTATGTGAATAAATAAAGCCTTCCAACTAGTTTTCTGAAAAGGTGCATTTAAGCATAGAAATATGGCTTACCTCGGATGAACTTCACATTTGATCATCCTGCCATCATCCTGACTCAGTTAAGACCATCTAGCCTGACTGAGCAGCCATGAACTCACATGTCGACCCTACACCAAAGGGGTTAATCATTGAATCTATGTCAGCTGACCTATCTAGAGGAGTAAACACTCATACTGTTGGATCAAACCAGCTGGTGAACAGCTTAAAGTCAGAGCACACTGTTTGATGAAAGAAGAAAGATTTCACAGCGACAACAATAATCACAGTCAGCAGTGTAACCTAAAATCAAATAAGCAACCTTATAGAATCATATGGAGACTGACTTAGATAATTTAAGCATACAAAAGTGTGTGAATCATAGTGAGTTTCAGGCAGCCGGAGCCTAACTTTACCAAGGTTCGCTGCTTTTTTACACGCGGCCACCAGCTGACTTTTTTATTCAGTACACCGGAGTCCTGCTGTCATTTGGAACCTAAAGATCAAAGTTTCTTTGAGGCACAATTCAAACCATGACGGGGTTACCTTCAAGGGCAAAAAAATATATAAAAAGGTTTCAAATTAAATATCTGACTGCTTCCTTGTCTCTTTCTGCAGTTATTTTGACAGACAGTAGAAGATTCAAGAGGAACTTGTGAGGCTGGATTTAAAGCATGTGGTGTTGTGTGTGTAAAATGACATCATGGTTCTCAGTTTTCTCCAACAACAACAACAACAACAACAACAACAACAACAACAACAACACATTCAGTCATTCTTTCACTTCATACTTTTGTCTTATTTCCTATTAGGATATTTAAGGCTGATTCAAGCCTGCAGCTGGCGCAGCTTCCTGGCGTCTCTCCAAACCTGTGGTGTTTCTGATGGCTACCCTTTGCATAAAAGCACATGAATATCCTGTCTTGTTTGCGACCATGTAGTGTACTACACCTTCTGCTCAATTACATATGAGAAAAAAGGTACAGGACTTGCGGTAATTATCCTGAAAAGACTTTGATGCAGTGTGCAGGAGAGGTAGATGTTCCCTCTTTGTTGTGAAGACAAAAGAAAGGCCTACTGATGGATTTTGTTTCAGTAACTCAGTGGTCCTTGGGTGAGGGTTGGGGACCACCTTGGAGAGGTCTTCAGTCGACAAATTCACTCGGACAGGTTATTGGAGCTAATACCTGAATGCTAACACAGGACCTTCTGGATGCAGTGAACCAGTGCGTTGCCTGAAAACTCCTCTGTTGATTATGCAGATGGTTTGTGGATGATGGGACAAGTTACCAAACTTATGGACCCTAAAAAAATCATACTCAGAAGGTCTGGATTGACTGGAACTCCTTTCTGTAGATGTTTAGTTAGGTGTTTATTTGGTTCCTTACTTCTTGTCTTGGCCAGGATTCTCTTGCAAAATAGATTCTTAATCTGCTAAATTGAATGTAACACAAGGCCCAACACAGGTGACAAGGAAACATTCTTAAACTGATGATGTTGCAAGTTAAAAATGAGGTAATCATAATCAGATTTCAGTTTATTTTGTTTGAGGTACCTTTCAAAGTTAAACTGCACTCTTCACAATTGTATATTACCTACATGCGTCACACCAACCTAAAATTAAACATTTGCTTATAAGCATCGGTTCAGATTTGCAGTAGTTTTGGTAGAGCAATAACTGGAAAGTTACCACCACCTAGGAGGTGTCTGACGTATGGCTTCCACCGCAAGTGTCTCAGACGGAGAAACAGACAAGGAGAAAATGTTTGTATTTTACAATGAAGTCTTCATACAGGAACTCTTTGCTGGGTTGGATGACCTAAATTTGAGGGAGCAGATAGGATCATTTTGCCCCAAGCATGTTTAAATGAGCGAGGGAGCAAAAATAACAGTACAGGTTGAAAAGGTGGAAAACAAAAGTGTTTTACCTCTCCTGTAACACAAGTGTCTTACTTTTAGACATTCCAAAGAAACGTCCTGAAACCAACATGGGCTTATATATATATCGAGATGTGGATCTTTGAAAGCTAAGGGATGACCAGAGGGACTTCAGGTTGTCCACCATTCAGCCTCAAGCAATCTCATTGAGTAGTGCTTCCACTCCACATTTGGGGATCTGTTACTTTTGATCAGGCTCCCTGATTACATCTACGTCCGAACCATTCAGACTCCAGGCCTCTATCGACGCGCCATTTCTGCCGGCACATTTCGGACCACTGACAGGTCGCCGAATTGGGTCTGCGAGATGGGATCTGCTGGAACAGACCGACTCCAGCTTTGGCTGCCGGCTTTTAGGTAGCGAATTGTCAAATACGTTCAGCAGCACAGTACAGCTTTACTGCTTCAGCAGCGACATCGCTCATTTTCTAAGTGAGGAATCACCAAATGTTTCCATATCAAGAAAACCCATTTGGGTGGACATTAAACCAAAGGCCTCCCATTTCATTAGCACCCCATCTAATCGTCATCTGAGTTTCGGAAGAAAATCATTTAACTGCGACGTGTACGGAATTATTTAAAAGTGAAAACTGTGCAGGCTGTAAAATCCTCTCATAGTGATCATCTTCAAGAGTTTAGGGCCACTAAATTGTTCTTGTTCTGTGTGTTGTTATCAGCAGCCTCCTCCTGGAACACTGTTACTGCTTCTATCAGTCGCCCTGGGACACATCGACTTACCTGCTCTTCTGTTGCTGTTTTTCAGTGGTCATCTTACAAAATATAAACTAGTGAAACTAAAACGAAGTGTTTTTTATTTTATTTTAAAGATACAAAAAAGCTGAGCTCCTGTTTGAGCTGGTTGTGCGGCTTATTTTTGATTTCTGAATAAACCCGTTTCAGTAGAGGGTTAGGGTTAGGGTTAGGTGAGAATCACTTTGTCTGAGCTTCTGACTTTGGTGAAAAGCTGTGAGCACAGCGACTTTTGCTTGTCGGCGAAAAAACTAGGAAAAGATCATTAGTAATTTCTGGGAATCAAGTGTTTGAAGGCTGAAGGAGAAGCAGCTGTGACTGAACGAAGTACTTGATCATACGCTGTTCCAGGAAATATATTTATATAATTAATTTAATAACTCCCATTTTAATTTCAGGGCCTTTTCTTATTACTAATGTAGAAATAAGGCAAGATGAATTCCTTAAAGCCAAAGAGTGATAGAAAAATAAATAGAGATTTTCAGTTAAAACCATAATCCAACTATTATTCTTATTGTTTTATTATACAAATAAAGCTAAAAAATCCTATTGAACATATAAAGAAGGTCTGAAAGATATCATTTTTTCACCTTAGGAATATAGCAAAAATTAGAAATATTCTCTCTAGGACAGATGCTGAAAAGCTAGTCCATGCATTTGTTACTTCAAGGCTGGACTATTGTAACTCTTTATTAGCAGGAAGTTCACAAAATGCAATTAAAAGTCTACAGTTGGTCCAAAATGCTGCAGCATGAGTTCTGATGAAGCTTAAAAAGAGAGATCATATCTCCCCAATTTCAGCTTCCCTTCATTGGCTCCCTGTCAAACTTAGAATATATTTTAAGATTCTTCTTTTGACATATTAAGTCCTCACTAATAAAGCTCCATCGTATATCAGAGATCTGATTACTCCTTATGTCCCTAACAGAGCACTTTGCTCTCAGACTGCAGGTTTACTGGTGGTTCCTAGAATCTCTAAG
>JAVLVB010000408.1:4355745-4371597 GCA_032876305.1 Orestias chungarensis | reverse complement strand
TATAGTTAGGAAGAGGTAGAGAAGACAGCCTAATCCGGTTGGGGGAGGAACTCAGTCTTGACAGACGGTTCTCCTTTGCTCTACCTTCTTCATGTCTCACTCTATAGGGTTAAGTTATTTAAGTTTTTCTATAGTTCTGCTGCTATAGGCTTAGACTGCTGGAGGACAATCTGACCACTTCTCTCTCTGCTACTTTCTTGCAAGTTGCTGCAGGCCAATGACTCCATGAATCTGCTGGGGTTTCTTATATTGGAAACTTTTTCAAATTGATTTGTTATGATGTATATTTGATTTTAATAGATTTTCTTGTAAAGTGCCTTGAGACGACATCTGTTGTGAATTGGCGCTATGTAAATAAACTGATTCTTGATTCTTGAAATAAAAACATATAACTTAAATAAAATGGATGTCATGGATTTTGTGGTGGAAGCAAACAGAGGCACAAACCACACGGTCCAGTTCATTAACAGAACCGAAGAAAGTTATAGGATGGACATTAAGAGAGGTGAAAAAATGAAAACCAAGAAGCTTATGTTATGAAAAGACGCGTTCAAGGACAACTGAACTGTCTAAGGAAGGGAATGTAGAACAGCCACGGAGAAGAGTGAGTAGAGAAACTGTGGAAACGAGTCTAATTATACACTGACCACCGAGGGAGCACAACCAAAACATAAGGGGAACTACAAGATGACAAACAGAGCCTTAGAAATAACTAAGAAATTTCATCACTAGCAATAAAATTTATAAGAAAGACACCAATGACAATAATAAACAACAGAAAATCATAATATCACGCAAACACAAATCTTCAACACATATAACACTGATAGTCTACGTTCACATTTCTGAAAACAGATGCATTTCTCCTTCATCAACATCCTGTAATGTGACATGTTTGCTAAACATTAAGTAAATATATGAAGCAGATGTACATAAAGCAACAAATTATTTGAATCGTACCATAGATTAATATACAAATAATATTACTTAGGTTATATTTAGCGTTATTTTTTTATTAAATTATTATTGTTAGGCAAATTAAATATGACTCATCTAAAAATGTTCCATTTAGTTTCTTTAAGTTGCCCAAGGTTTTTATTTTATTTTATTTTTTCAACAAAAGTTTTTGTGCCAAAAAATGAACCTACACCATAATTTCTAGGCTCTTTTTTGCTATAAAAATAGCTGAATTTAGCTCAGGGATTGAATAAAAAACAAAAAATACATTTGATAGCCATCTTATGATTAAATATTGCTATAAAGATAAATAACAATAAACCTACAATTTTTTTTACCATTTTCTACTTTTCTATCATGTTTCTATGCTCTGTGGGCTTTTATTTCTAGGCTGCTATCGTGTAATAAGATGCAAAGGTAGGAATACTACTGGTTGGATCCAGTTACTCCTTTCTAATGTCGAGTTTGTGTGCACATGCAATGTGATAGCAGTTTGAAAGATTTTGCAGCCTAAACAGAAATCAACAGACTCTACAGACCCAAGCTTGTTGTGTAGTTCAATGGTCAGTCTGGGAACTTAATTGTTGATTTCTTGATGTGAAAAGTTTACTTCACAAACACAAATTTAGTTTCCGATTTTCCCATATTGTATTTTATCAAAACTAAAGTAATCATATAAAATTATTAGTGGGGATTTAACAAGGGTTTTGCCGATCTTTGTCATTACCAGGGATGCCACCATCATACCACAGTAGTATTGCTCATATCAGGAGGAGGCGAGACTGCTTATGAGGAGGAAGTGGAGCAACTTCCCATCTGGTCCACCACCAACAACCGCATCCTGAACACCTCCAGGTTTAAAGGACCTGATTGTCGACTTCAGGATGTCATGGTCTCACTGTTTATAGATATTGTTCTCTGTTGTTCTCCTTCTCTGTGTTCTCCAGTGCCTCTTGCGCTCTCTCTCTCTTCCTCAGTCTACTTCTTCCATAATCACACACACCTGCAACCTATTACATACTAAGCCATTTCCTTTGTTCCACCTCTCCCTCTCCTAGTATTTTAGCCTGGTTTTCCATTCTACTCTCCACTCAATTATACCGTGATGTTTTCCCTTTGTTCTGTTTCCGTCTTCACGCCTCGTCATTTCTAATCCTTGTGTCTCGTTGTTGAAGTTCTGCTCTATTATCCATATATTCAAATCCGTAATAAATCACGTTCTTCACCTACTGCTTTCTCCACCTTCTGCATTAGGGCCCACAACTTACACCAATCTGATACCGTACATTCAGCCACTGGCTATATGGGGATAGGACATGACAGCTTTTCTGAAGAAGGCCCAGCAGAGATTATCTGAACTCTTAGTGTCCTTTTACCGCTGCTCAATAGATTCAGCGCTGAGCAACGGCATCGCTATGCTCTTCTCCAGCTGCACTGCAGCATCATTAACACTGCTAATAGAATGACCTTCTTCCACCTCTGGAGGACATTTAAAACACCCACTGCCTAAAGAGAGCCCCATAAATCTTAAGGGACTAAACACCCCCGGACATCCAAGTGTCCAACCCCAACCCTCAGGGAGGCATTTCAGGGCAATCAAATTCAAAACAGGCTAAATAATTTCTTTAATCCTAGAGCTGTTCTTGCCCTGAATGCCACAAATATAACAATTGATCTAATGTACTTCAGTCTTTTTAAACTTCTTGTTTGCACCCCCATGCAGCAGCTAATTCAAAAAAAAATTTCTGCTTTCTTGTACAATGACAAATAAACCAATTATAATTCCAATTTTAATGTTTACGGCCAGTAAAAGTAATTGTGGTCCTGGATGGATCGGCTGCTTTGCCCTTTCATTCTTATTTTTTTTATATTTTTACCTTTTGAAGATTTAATATTTTTCAGAAAAAACAGATGAAGTTCCCATTAGTAGGAGATCCACTGTGGCACTTGTTCTCAACAATGTAATCTAAAAATTGTTTACATGTAATCAGACGATATGGGCAGAGTCAAATGCACGTATAACATTTGAAACTACACAATGTTGGCTCTGCCTCTGCTAAAACAGACTGGGAGACTCACTACGTGACTCTGTAGTTTGCTATGGTGGCTAATGCAAAGCTAACGTAGCGTTAGCGTCTGTTAGCGTGCATCAATGTGCATCAGTTAGCTGCCCGGTATGTGAATCAAACGACAAACAGAAGGACAGATGCGTTCATCTACTTCTCTAAATCCTGTGCGATCGACCCACAATCTTCTTGCGATCGACGTATTGGCCACCCCTGCTCTAGATAATTTCAGGCTCTTGCTTTGTTTTTTTTCTAACTGTTTACATTTGTAATAAAAGCTAACGTAGGGTTAGCGTGTGTTACCATTAGAATCTATGTTTGCTTTGATTGTACAATGCAGGAGAGAAGCAGGCAAACAATACTGTAGATGCAACAAGTAAACATGAGTATTTTCAAGCAAGGGATTCAAGTTAAAGCAAAAGTCATTGGTGTAAAAAGTCCAAGTCAAGTAATTTGGTTTAGTTCTGTGTGGTTGAGTCTAAAGTTATTACTGTTTTGAGCAGACTTTAAGTCAAATGTCTCGAGCACAGACTTATGTCTGTTGGTAAGATGTCCTTAGTTTAAAGACGCCCGGCTGATTTTATCTTTAGTTGGCACATTTAGTATGGTTGATTTTAAAAATGGGCTGCACATTGGGAAAGTTGGTAGCATAAGTAGTGTCTGGGTTAAAATCCCAGCCTGGTGACTTTCTGCATGGAGTTTGTTCCCCGCCTGTTACCCCTAAAAAACTGTTGGAGAAATTCACTTTCAGAGGCAGTCCTCTTGATAAATGCACAGAAGAATTTTAAATATTTGTTGTCTGGTGAAGAGACTTGATGGCTTTGTTGATGAAAGTATCCTATGTTTTTCCCCAGGATGAAAATTTGCTCCTCTCGTTAACCCTCAGCTATCATTTAGTGAGACAATAAATCCCTGCTCATCCAATTAGCACTCACCTTGCCACCAAACGATTTTCCTTGTTACACTGGAAATCAGCTTCAGCTGAGCAGGACTTTGTTGGGTCCATTCGAATGAGTCGTGGTGATCCTGATGAAGCGAAAAGACCGAACGTTTAATTCCATGCTGGGAAACCAAAAGAAAAATGCCATCAACAGGAAACTAAAACTGTTGTGTTTGAAGTGACACATGAAACTTACCTCTGCGCACATGTAGTCACAAACTGTCACCAACACAACAGATGTCTTTAAATCCGTCCTCGTGCATATTTCATTCCATACTTCATTTGTAGATGCTGACACCAGGATGACCTCTCGGTGAAGACGCAGTAGCAAATGGAAAACCGTGTGTGTCCTAACTCGGGGTATAAATATTGTATGTTCCTCTATATCCTGCTCCTCTGAGTTCATTTCCACCTCTTGCAGACATTGAGTTCCTGTTTGGTAGTGGCCCGGCGTAAAAGCAAAGTCTGTGAAGTGTCTGATTTGGCCATAATCATTTGATTAACATACAAAACTTTACCATAGAGCTTAAAGCAAGTTATTAAAGAAAAAAAAAGTCCATATTGCCTCCTGTCAAATTTGTTTCTCCCGCTGCTGCAATTACTCTTGATCAACCAGCAAACCCGGATTTCTCAGCCAGAAAGCCATCATTATCTACCGTAAGCACACAAAGGCTACTCTGTAAAATTAGTTTGACAACCAGGCAAACCAGGTGGGTGGGTGTGGATGTGTGTGTGTGTGTGTGTGTGTGTGTGTGTGTGTGTGTGTGTGTGTAGGGGGGGGGGGGGGTTCTCACATGCATTCTTTCTCTGAAATGGAGTTTATTGTCCCAATGTCGATAAGAGTGTCTGGAAGAGTGAATGTGTATCTTTAGTGATATTTTGAGCAAGGAGAGAGTGCCTTTCAAAAGGGATTGCAGTTACTAAGCAACAAGCAGCCGAACCAATTGAGGACTCCAGTGGAAAGAAAAAGTTTCTCTGCCTTTCTCAATCATGCAGCTTCTCCCGCATATACAGTCCCTCTCTTTCTCTATCTTACACATGTGTAATACTGGAAGCGCATCAAAGCAGCCAGGATCTCATCTGAATAGGTTGGGCTAAAGACAGACTGCCGTATGATCACCTGTAGGGTTTCGTGTTCAGAAAGGAAAATGTGTAGGTGTTTGTGAAATCTTCTGATAATGCCATTGTTGTTTTTGTCAGAGTCCCACACTAGCAAAGGCAAAAAAAAACACAAATAGAAATACATAATAGCCAAGAAAACACAGCAGAGGTATGTCAGGTAGCAAAGCCCAGGAACCTGAGCTCTGGTCCGGTTAACAATGAATTATCTATACCATAGGCGCCTGAATAGTGAAGCAGCTGCTCCAACTTGCTCTAAAAAGAGTGGGCTAGCAAACTGCTCTCACCTCAAAATATAACATCACTCCCAGAGACGGCCAGACAAGGTCGTCATCTATTTGTTTATCCTCCTGATACTGATTTCAGTCAATATTAGAAACAATCTGTCTTTCTTGGATTCAAATGCTCCTCTTGCTTCATCTCGGTACGTCATCTCCAAGGTGAAGGAGCTGAAAATAATCTGATGTATTTAGTCACAATACATTAAAAAAAACAAAACACTTTAACCTTTTGGTATGAATGTTCATGTTCTCCCAAAAACGCTAGTGTACAAAGTTAAAAGGTTAAGCAAGTTGACTAAGAACAGCGGCCACTGGTATTAAAAGCACTCCAGTCTGTCCAGTCAGAAGTTTTTTTGCTTGTTCTCCTAACAGCCTCAATTAACCATAGACGTGAATACGCAGACGTCTCTTTCAAGGGTACCAGATCTCATGGCATTACCTTTCACAGGTAAGAATGAAAATATTACTTTTAATTGTATTTTGGGCATTTTACGTAAACCATTTGCTGAATTTTGTGGCCAATACTGATTTATACTTCAAATGGTTTTTAACGTATGCCCAATACAATTGCATAGATTTGTATATACTCTATCGATATGTGTGTATAAAACGTCATCTATGCCCACGTGTAGATATGTTTGTATGTTTTATAGCACAGATTAAATGTTAAATATGAATCTTTTGAGATTTATCATCAGAGTTACAGTAGCTGTAAATACTCATAAGAACAGTAGATATTTTGGTTTGGTGCTTACCTATATTCTAAAAATAAGGAATAAACCTTTATAAACACTGAGTTACATATGTTGTTGATGGTACGTATTTTGAATGGGTGCATAAGAGGCATTAATTTGTTAGCTCGATTCTTTCATTGGAAGTATTTATTGGTGGTCACATGTATAGTATGCCAGCTGAACAGGGAGAGACATGTACAGACGGTTCTCCTTTGCTCTACCTTCTTCATGTCTCACTCTACAGGGTTATTTAAGTTTTTCTATTGTTATGCTGCTTAGACTGCTGGAGGACAATCTGACCACTTCTCTCTCTGCTACTTTCTTCCTTTGTCCAATCTGCTTAGTTACCGTTATTTCAACCTTGTTAACCTTTTGATTTCTCTTAGTGTTCTTCTCTCCATAGTAACCACACCTGGTCTAGTTCTGTTAGCTGAGACAGCTTCTTGCTGTAAAGTCAACGACAACACAAGCCATTGTTTCTTTCTGCTGATTCCAGAGGAGTGAATGCTGCAAGTAAATGACTCCATGAATCTGCTGGGGTTCCTTAGATTGGAAACTTTATCAAACTAATTTGTTTATGATGTATCTTTGATTTTAATTGATTTTCTTGTAAAGTGCCTTGAGACGACACCTGTTGTAAATTGGTGATATATAAATAAACAGATTCTTGATCTTGAGTAAATGGCCAATTAGAAATGAAAGGAACAGGTCGGCCACTGTCTTCGTCATGTTGTTTGATGAGACAAATAACATTGTACTGAATTGCAACTAAAGTACCAGATCTATCTGACCCCATAGAGAAGCTTCATCTGAGCCAGTTATTTAGTCCCGTTATGCTAACTTAGAGTCTTGGATCATTTAAGGTCATCTATGACGTAGTATGAGCTAAATATGAACATTGCTTAGTTCTGAAATCCAGAAAAAACAGTTTATGTTTATGTCTTTTGCCTGAACCACAGGATTAGGTTTTAAAAAAAAACAACATCAGCAACAATGAAACCTGCTAATCCGACTCACTTCATCATACACTTTCCTTTACAGAAACATACTCCATGATCATTAACAACCCATCCACCATAATAAACACACTAGGAGGAGGTAAACCTAGGGATAAACCGGCAGCTTTTCTTACGCTGGAGACATAATAGCCTCTAATGAACTGAATGGGAATAGAAAGACTGGGCACATTAGATTCCTGAAAACTAAGCATCCCTGGTTGGTTTCATAGCTAATTTCGTGCCTTTGTTGGGTTTGCACACCCTCTAAGTTAGTAAGTAAGTAAGTCATGGCAAGGGCACTGATGGCAACAGGTATCGACTGGTGGAGAAATAAACAGTGACTGACTGCTGGGATTGGATAACTCCTGTAGAGCATCCTGTAAGCACTCTTTACTCAACAGACATCTTTACCTGCCTGTGTTACATCAACAAGATCCGGATTTGGTTTTTATTTGAAAATGTTTTGTCTGAACATCAGTCACACAGCTGAGGATATGGATAAAAAATAAATATATATCTTCACATGGAAACAGAATAAACTCAAACCAAATGTAAGGTTTATGAAAGGCTTGCTGCAAAAAGTAGGGAGTTGGCTTTGGAGCACACGCACACACAAATAAAATGATTCAAAGGAATCTCAAGCAACACTTAACGGCTGAAATACGTGTTTTAAATGGATGTATGAGTAACAGCGCAATTAACATTTTACATTCAGGTTTTATTGGCTGTTTAACAACCAAAGAGTCACAAAGGGAGTCTTACAAAAGTCTTAAAAAGGCAAAAAGAACGAGCGAGAGCACCACACATGTCTAGTTGTATACGCAGTTATGAGTTTTGATTTTTAATTTCTGTACGACCAAATATGTAAGCTATGTAAACACAAAAACCTTTTTGAGGTTTCTTTACGACTTCACCCAATTTACTACACTTTAAAAAGTCAAGCTGAACGTGTCTGCTCATTGCTCGACAACCTGAAAATGTATTCTCAAGAATCAAGAATCAAGAATCAGTTTATTTATATAGCGCCAATTTACAACAGGTGTCGTCTCAAGGCACTTTACAAAAAATCAATTAAAATCAAGGATACATTCTAAAAAATCAATTTGAAAAAGTTTCCAATCTCACAGGCCACCGTCCGTTTTTACTCCCATAAATATTCTTTGGATTTGTGACGTCTATCTTCTTAGCTGCTTCTTCTGTTTCTGGTCACTTTCAGGTCGTTCACCAGTCACACAGAAAACTGTCGTTGGTCACATTTAATTAGTGGAATGAATGACAACCTTTTTCTCTTTTTACCACAAAATTGGAATGAAGCATCACAACCTGCTGCGCCGGGGTGTAGCTTTCAGGAGAACATTTCCAGTATCAATCGTCCACAAGTTCAAAGAAGAATCTAGAAAGTCTAAAGCCCCTGGATCGCAGACGAGGTTGAGGTCAGAGGTTATTAAAAAACTGCTCGAATGGCAGAACCTCTGCTCAGCAAATAACAAAAATGAAACAACGCAAAGGCCAAATGCCACATTTGCCAAAAAAAACAAAAACATCTGGATGATCTTTTAGATTTAAATATCCTTTGGATTGATGTGACAAAAGTGAAATATTTGAAAGATGTACAACAAATTCCTTACATAAGAATAATATAATTTAATAAAATAAATTCCAAAACCAATGGAACCATAAATCTTGTTATTACCAAGAGATTCTAAAAGATAATATCCAGCCATCAGTTTAAATTTAGATTAATTCTGTTATCAGTATACGGCAGATTCTACAAATGGTTCCAGTTTTGTTGCCAGAGGATTTTGTTCCTTCATAAAAGAAAGACGTATCTCAATAAGACTACATGATGTCTTGGGTGTTTTGACCTTAAGCATGTTTGAAACAGGCAAGTTATCATTCACGTATGATGACCGGGTAAGTCTACCCCACAAATTCAGTTACTATACCCACAGCAGCAGGTTTCAAACAGCTTCTGATTGAACTGGCAAAAGGATATCTAAATTTAACACAACTGTTTAAAACAGTGGCACACACAAGTCAGGGACTACTGCAGGAAACACTGCACTCTCGGTCAGTCAGGGTTCATTAGACACAGAAAAAAACTGTCCTGACCAAGTCAGCCATTTCTATTTGGATATTTCACAACTCCTAAGTGTCACAAAGTAGGGAAAAGTCACTTTATTGATGGTGAAAGGAAGGAGAAATGCAAAACATTTGAGTGCTTGTGACAGAGTGGCATCAACTCAGTTCATGATTCTCCACCGAACTCGCATCTCAGATTATTACAGGTAAAATTCATAACAACCCACACTTTACTCATACACTCACCGACCACTTTATTGGGTACACCTGTCCAACTGCTCGTTAACGCAAACTCTTAATCAGCCAATCACATGGCAAGCAACTCAATCTGCTGCAGTTCAAACCGAGCATCAGAACGAGGAAGAAAGGTGATTTAAGTGACTTTGGACCTGTCATGGTTTATGGTGCCGGACAGCAAGAAACTGCTAATCTACTGGGATTTTCACCCACAACCATCTCTAGTGTTTACAGAGAACATTCTGAACAGGAGAAAAAATCCAGTGAGCTAAAACTCGTCACTGATGCCAGAGGTCAGAGAAGAATGGGAACGCACAACACGTCCAACCTTGAGACAGACGGGCTACAGAAGCAGAAGATCACACCAGGCGCCTCTCCTGTCAGCTAAGAACAGGAAACTGAGGCTACAATTAGAAACTGGACAATAGAAGAATAGAAAAACGTTTCCTGGTCTGATGAGTCTCCATTTCTGCTACCACATGCGATGGTAGGGTCAGAATTTGGCGTCAACAACATGAAAGCATGGATCCATCCTGCCTTATATCAACGGTTCAGGCTGGTGGTGGTGGTGTGATGGTGTGGGGGACATTTTCTCGGCCCTCTTTGGGCCCCTTAGTACCAACTGAGCAGCGTTGTAACACCACAGCCTACCTGAGTATTGTTGCTGACCATGTCCATCCCTTTATGACCACAGTGTTCCATCTTCTGATGGATACTTCCAGCAGGATAACGATCCATCATGTCATAAAGCTCAGATCATCTCAGAGTGGTTTCTAGAACATGACGATGAGTTCACTGAACTCTAACGACCTCCACAGTCACCAGATCTCAGTCCAATAGACCTTTAGGATGATTGGCATCAAGGATGTGGAGCCGAAAAATCTGCAGCAGCTGCATGATGCTGTCATGTCAACATGGACCAAAACTCTCTGAGGAATGTTTCCAGTACCTTGTTGAATCTACGCCACCAAGGATTAAGAAGGCAAAAGGGGGAACAACCCGGTACTAGGTGTACCTAATAAAGTGGCCGGTGAGTGTAGATCAGGTCTCATTGGTAGTGAAATGAACAAATTGTGTCTTTAAATAAAAAATAAACAAACAAGGTAGTATTTGTTTCTATGATCGACTCGGTTATTACTGATAAATACAAAATTGATAATTCAACAAAATGCTTGGTGGCAGCTGACCACAAATTTCATTTTCGAAGGAAGCTTTAATGACAAGAATAATTTAAACATCTCGTTGTGTTCACTGTTTTTATCCTTGTATAATGTTAAAATTAGTCTGATGATCAAAAAGCAGAAGATATATAAGGAGAAAAACACTTTCTAAAGCGACTTAGTTCCTTAAGTCCAACAAAAAAGTCAGCAGTTTATGATGATGCGGTCCACAGTGACCTGTTCAGATCTGTGGTTTCAGGTCTTGTTTGTATTCTGAGCTTCAATTTAAACAACATTCAATAGGATTAAGCAAAAGGACTTGGAAGAAAACTCGTGTTGTGTTTTGTCAGTGATGGCACACAAAACCTTTTGAAAGATACTTTGACAAGATGCCAGAGCAAACGCTCTGTTGTATCGACACGAACGTTAACATTTCCAGCGTCTTCTCGCTCTTAAGGCCATATTTTGTTTGGCAACACAGCAGATTTATTTATTTTTTCTAGCCTTCTGACACTGAAACGCATTAAGCATCTTGAGGCACCGGAACGCTCCCACCTCCTGGAGAAAGAGCAGCAGGAGCTGAATGCTTGAGGAAGCTCTTTTTTTTTTTATTTTAACTTGTGAACCATTAAAAATGAATTATCCTTTTGCTAGCAGCTAAAAACACAGGCATGGGCAAAACAAAAGTAGAGGAAAGAAATGGTGGCAGAACATGGGTATTGGTATTGACCCAGATCTCTTCTCATCAGAGAGTGGGAGGGGGGATTGTTACCTAGTCTGTGAGGTAATTTTATGAAGAAAGTCTCCATTGTCTTGTCCGCATTGTGTTACGTCTCCTTATTAATTCTTTACGCTACAATTAGCTGTGCAGTCTGAGACTTTGAGTGACCAACATTGGGTCTAAACAGCAAACAAGCCCAGTTAGGAAGACTAGAGTTGTTTTGTTTTCTCACAGATTCAAGATTCAGGTATGAGAGCAACAAAACCAAACGCTACTTATGCATGTAATGTCTGTTTAATAACACAAAAGTTTCAAACAATAGTGCTGTCAGGTACTGCGATCAATGACTCGAGCAGAGGTAGAAGGTGAAAATAAATAGTTTATTGTGGGGAAGAAATAATGAACATAACATAAACCGGAACATTACATTACAGATATGAATGTGTTTATTGTGACAGACGAAAACAAGATAGAGTGTAAAGGAATAAATGAAACCCTTACAAGTGTGACGTACACGAACGTTTGCTCATCAGTACCAGTCCAGCTGGTTTTAACTGCAGATGTGGTGGTCAAACGTTTGCTCTGTAGATTCATTTAAATCTCAGTCCTTCTATCTTTTGTGCTCCACCTTTTGTTAATCGATCACATATCATCGAGGTTTTGGGTTTGATGTCTCGAAATTCAAACAAATCTAAATCAAGTGGGTTGAGGATTCTCTGCAGAGTATCCATTTAGAGGGCCTGAGTTCACATCCATGCCAACGGTTCTGACCTGAGGAAGCCGTTCTGTGTCTACCTCAGACTGATTAATTGCTAATGAAGCAGGCTAGTCTTTTTGTTGAGATGTGACATTTACACGATATTAATACATTTATGAGATAAATTATTTAATTGCGTTTTGTACACATTGTAGAAAATGTCGATGCACGAGACTAAGTCTCCAATAAGTTCTCTGTAATGTGATGTTTCTTGTAGTTTTTATAGACATTATATTCAGGTTAAAGCAACCCTAAGTAACTGTTGAACCTTCATAAAACATTTTCATAACTTTTGTTATCTTACGTCGTCTTACAGCTCGTTGAATGACGCCTCTGTCATGTTCCAATGGGATCCGTATCGCTTTAACCGACACTAAGCAACTTTGAGGGTGGCAAGAACCCTGCCACAGAAAACAACTACAAATGTCCTAACTGCTTTACTGCATACGTCACTTCTCCCATTTCTTATCTTCAACATCATCATCTGACATTGTTTCACCACAATTGGATTCATCACCTCATCGCTATTCATCCTTCACACAGACATTGGAACCAGAAATGTACTTCAATTCCTTCAAGTCAGAAGGGATCAAGCATGTCTGGGTCTCGCTACAGATTCCTAGTTGGATTTAATTATGGACTTTAACTAGGCCAGTCGAACCTGTGAATCTGCTCTGGGTCACGGGTCAATATGATTATGAGTCCTTTCATGTGTGTTTCTGTATTTGAGGCGAGGAAGGAGCTCCTACCAGATGTTCCTCTAATTATGACAGCTGTTCCCACCTAAGGAGCTCTGTCCTCGTTTATTTTACCAGAAACCAGCACATTTAATGAAATATAGTCAAAGATAAGTAGAATTTACTTAAGTTTAAGTCCATGCTGACACGTATCACGATGCACGTATGCAGGGTTAGTTCGTGTTTCATATCTTTGTCAAATCCGACGGGAAGGTTGGAAAGGCATATGAATTTATCTGGGATCATTAAGCAGGACATAATAGAAAAAGCCGTAGGAAGCTGATATATGCGTCACATGCTGATGCTATTTCATTTTGTTCCTCAAATGTTATTTCATCAACTTTCAGGGCCTGTTTAAAGTCTCCTGCTAAATGTGGATTAGTGTGTGTGTGTGTGTGTGTGTGTTTCTTGCTTCTCACAAAGTCAATCTGCTGTAAATGTATTCATGAAAATGAACGTAGACGTGCGCTTTTCAACCGTCCTCTTAAACTCAAGGATGCAGAAAGGTTTTTGACATTCACGGGTCGAAATGGGTTGAAATGCCGCTCATGTGCCACAGATTAAAAGCCAAACCCAGCGGATATGATGGTGAAATCGATGCTGTGAATTCTCGGGGTGTCGGACACTTGTAGCCAAGACTCGGACCGTCTGCTATCATAACCGTTAACGTCAATCAAATGAGTGAATATGTTAAACGGTAAAGGAAAATAGTTCGACAGACTGATGGTCACAAAGCTAACGCAAAGTTTAGAAGAAAAAGTTTCTTACTCACAATTATAGAAAAAAATAGGAAAATACACTTGAATGGGTGTGGGGATTTTTTAGGCTCAAGTAAGTTACTGATTTAAGAAATACTAATCAAAAAATAGCGATAGTGTTTAAGCCTGAAGGAAGACTACATCTCCCATGAGCACCGGCGCATAGTGTGGTAAAATCCTGATCCTGGATTGAAGTACATTTCTGTTTCCAGTGTCTCTGTGAAGGATGAATAGTGATGAGGTGATGAATCTAATTGTGGTGAAACAATGTCAGATGATGATGTTGGAGATAAGAAACGGGGGAAGTGACGTATGCAGTAAAGCAGTCAGCACATTTGTAGCTATTTTGTTTGGAGGGCAGGGTTCCTGCCACTCTCCTAAAAGTTGCTTAGTGCTGGTTAAAGCGATACGGAGCCACTGGGGTCATGACAGAGGCATCATTCAACGAGCTGTAAGTCAACGTATGATCACAAAAGTTATGAAAATATTTGATGAATGTGGAAAAGTTATTTAGTGTTGCTTTAGAGGGAAGAGCCTGCAGACCTAAACAAGTTAGTAAATGGTGCCAGAATGAAGTGGGAACAAATGAAAAGCATCGGAGGAGGACGAATAAAATCTGACAGAATAGCCAAAGCTGATTTTTAAAGCAAGTGAGCGGACATAGAAACATTTCTCTTCTTCCATTACTTGTTCCTTTTTCTCTGACATAGATCACTTCTTCTTCTGCTTCTTTTATGTGTTCCTGCTCCATCCTGTTGAATCTCCAGTCTGCTCGAGCTGAGGCAGCTTCTAGCTCTGGTTGTGTTGGAGGTGTCCGCCTGTTAAATGGGAGTTTTTCCTTCCTACTGTCGCTCACTGAGGAGAGATGCTGCAAAGACGCCATGCAGTCTGTTAACTTAGATCTAAACGTTTAAACTTATTTACATAATCAACTGATCTTATTTCACTTTCTGAAATCTATGTTCAACTGTTTGACTGAATTGAAATAACATTTCTACTAAAGCATTGTGAGAATAGACTTGGATTAGAATGGGTTTTACAAAAAAAACTCCCACTTTTATCCACACTGGACCTCCAAAATTGACCAAAACTGAAAGTTCTTTAGTGTTGCTTTAAGGACATGGTCAGACGGGACTGAATTGATTGAATGTAGAAATGTTGATTGAAAACATTTTTTTTTTGTAGAAATAATGAAAAGAAATTTTGTTTTTTTTTCCAGGACAGTCCAGCTGTCCTGATTTGCTGAAGGGTTGGGACCTGACTGAATATCATAAGAAGCGTTTTATAGAAGTAAGTAAGTAAGTAAGCAGATCAGTTTGGTTTTCAATAAATGAGGTAATATGAGCCAATAGTTTGTGTTTTGTTAAATATTCGTATCTCTGAGTAATATGTAATTGTAAAGCAGAAGATTGTTGAATCCTCCTAAACGTCCTGCTGCAGGTGGAAATAGTCTCACCAAAAATGGATGGAAAAAAGCTGACGTTAAAGTGTCCTGAGATACATTTCAATGAAACATCTTAACATGGGACGACTCAGAAGACGGCGGTTGGGGGTAAAGTCGGGCCTTAGGCTGAAGTAAGGCACCTGATTTTGTGTTCCGGGGTCCTTTGCTGTTTTTTCTTTACTGTCGCCACTCACCATTCAGCCACCAGATAGCCTCAGACTCACCTTTCCCGGAGTTGTGTGCGTTCGTCCTGCACACCTGAGTCCTATTCATCAAGCAGTGAGTACAAGAGGAGCTGCCGGCCAGTACTTCGACGCCTGAGTGTTAGCCAGTAACGGTTTTACCTGAAGACGCCCTGGATCCTTCTTGTGGCGATCTACCTGGTTTTATGACGCCGTGGATCGAACCCACTGGTTGCCCAAGTTCCCGAACTCACCTCCTCCGTCTGCTTGCAAGTTCCGCCTGGATTCTCTACCTGGCCGTTGTGCCGCTCTTCTAACTCCTTTGTACCTGAACCTACCTGTCCGCCCTCCATCGCATTTCATCTTGAAGGACCTCGAACACCCTCAGCAAAACCCCCCAGGCTTGCACCCCACTTCCACAATAAGCCGACCGCTCCGCGAGCCCCGCTTCTCTTTGGACCAGACCCGTTACCTCACCCTGTTCATTAATAATTTAATAAATTCACTTTCACTTATACTTTCTCTCCTGCTTTGTGTTCTGCATGTGGGTTTGTAAAATATCCCATCATGACACCTGAGGCATCAAGTTAGTGGAGAGCTGTTCTGGAGTGTTAATCAGACACTGATCAGCAGTGATGCTGAGCTACCAACGAGCTTCAAAAAACAACAACAACAACAA